>JAGKTI010007940.1:0-35192 GCA_018397915.1 Birgus latro | reverse complement strand
GGGATTAATTATGAAGTATGTAAATCTGATCACGTAAACATTCTCAAGCAAACCTGGACTTTAAGGGTGGAACAATCATGTAGTCATTATTTAGAGACTTGGAGAGAGACTTTGGAGATGACCCTCTGCTGTCTGAGATGAATGCTGAGCGTGGTCGAGATTCTCGCTGGACTCCCACACCAGAGTCCCATTCCTGGAGTGAAATGATACTGTATATAGTAAAGTCATGCAGTGCATTAGGGTTTAGGTTTAACCCTTCACCACGAGGGTGACTAATCTCATGCGGTACAATGTATGAGGCTTCCCCCATTTGTTCCCCCACACTGCTTTTCCAGGGAAAAGCTGCTATCTTGCATAAAAAGCTATGGTGTTTCGTATGTTTGAGCATATGTGTGTACAGTATAAGAGTACAGGCCTACATAAGACTGAAGCTGCCACTGCTTGTGTTTGTAATAAAAATAATATAAACTGAAAGACATTTTTGAGTAGTTTTATCATAAATAATATAGTGCAGTAAAAGGTTATATAAATATGAATGTACTTATTAGAAACAGTGCCCCTGAACTCACATCTAGGAAGACAAAGTGGTCTTTACTCATCACTTCATGACAGAACAATGCTGGGCCACCATACAAGATACTTTTGCTCCAGTGCATGTAAATGCAGGGCAATTTTGTTATTCCCATGGCTAACAAAAGGTTGATGGTGTACATATCACTTTCTGAAACTGGACACCGAATAATGCTAATTACTTTACCATTTTTCTATGGGTGTTAACTGAAAAATTTAACTGCCCTCTGATTTGTCCACTCACATATTTTCTTCACCACATTAGCATCAAATTTTCATCTAAAGGAGTCCAAGGGTGACAATATCTGATTCACTAATTGCTGGGTTTAACCCAAAAAAATCACTCGTAAATTCAAGCACATGGTTGGGACATGAGGCGCCAGCCACCATCGACTTCCTCCTCTTCAATATAATCAAATCCATCACTCTCGAGTTCTTCAATGAACGAGTCATCAGTTAGATTGATATCTAACTCTTGCACTGATGGCTGATACTCCTCATCATTCAAGGAATCACAAGATTCCTCAACAACAGTCGGTGATTCAACCAAATTCACTGTGGAGTGAGCAACAAAACACTCTCCTATGATTCACAGCCAAGACTGATCATGGCAGCAGGCAGTGTTCCTCTCCTGCATGCCAGTGATCACGTGTCCTCCCATATACAATATATTGAAATTGACTGAAACAAAAAAAAGTGGGTGGAGCTTATTTTATCCTCAGTAACATTTACTTGCCAATATGAAAGACCCTAGCGCAATAAATGAACCCCTCTGCTGTCTTCTTTGGTTGCACTAAAACATGATGACACATGGGCATCTGAGTATGTGCACTCTGGGGGATTATGACGATGTATCAGCGTCATCGTGGCAAAGGGGTTAAGGGCTGGCTGGGGCTCATAGTTCACATCATGCCATTTGGGTGAGCATCTTGTAACTCCAACCATATATGTCTGGACTAAGTTGCCAAGCCCCAAGCCTCAGGGCAAGATACGTTTAAAAGACACACAGATAGAACAGCTCAGCCAAAAGTAACTCCAAGTACTGTACAGATGGGGGCATACTTTTAAGCTAATTTACTGGTGCATGGAAATAACTATGGAGAGAGGGAAAAAAGGGTAACTGCAGTAGACAACTGAGTAACTTCAGCTCCTTCCTGTACTTCCCTCCTGCCTATTTTATAAAGGGTCAAAGTATAACTATACTCTTTTATTATAACTTGGCCTGAAACTGCTATCTCTCAACCTTGAATGCTGTGTTATAACAGTACTTTAACACAAGGCTATGACACAAGTCACAATGTACTACAGAAAAGATATAGAGTCTTTTTCTATCACTTAGCTACATGAAACAAACAAAGGACAAAAATCTGGGAGAAGTTAAGATAAAAGAACAAAAATTTCCAGCATACTTGAGGTTTGGCATAGAGATCATCATCATGAGACGCAGAGTGGAAGTGAGCGTAGAGTGATGAGGAGTGTGACGAGCGCAGTGATGAGTTGCCAGATGTGGAGGAGGAACTGAGACTAACAGCACCTTTATCAGATGGCAGTGGTGGCAAAGGGGAACTGAAAAATGATAAACAAATATAATGGTAGAAACACTTACTCCCATCTGTTCATGGTATATGGGCTCAAGGACAGGCAACCTGAACTCAGTATTTCAGGGATATGTGACAAGGTATTCCACTTGAGCAGGAATACTATGAGAAATAAGAAAAAATTTTCCTGTCTCTACTGTTGAACTATGCTGTACTGTAACTGGTAGTCACAAAAAAACCTGGGCCATTAGTTCTCAAAGCTCATGAGTCCCTTGGAGTACCCATGAGCCTTTATTAGTGCTCTTACACTTGGGAAAAATCCCAAGAGCTATTTATGAAACCTTGCAAGTACCGTGATTTTTCACATCATGGGGTCAAAGCCAGGAGCTGTGGGTAGCTGTCACAAGGATTTAGGAGTTTCTCATAGACAAAATGAATGACCACCAACAACTCTGAATCTGTTGTCTATGCCATTTTCACTCTCACAAATATTTTTATGTGCATGATGACTAAACACACACACACACACACACATACACACACATGCATGCACACAAGTAGACAAACTGTAAGAGATGGAAATGGTATTCAGATAATTACCCATGGGGAAAATGCAACAATGCAATTCCATCAAGAGTACTGCACAACTGGAATAAATTATGCTAGTTGCAACAATTGTTCCTTCTGTGTGCAAGCACAAGTACTGTTTGTTCAGAGAGACAGGGTGCATGAGTGAGGTGAGGCAACTCTCCTAAGACCTCTTAGGATGACCTCACAGGATCTCAAGGATTAATTTGACTTTATTCCACCTTCATCACCACTAAATATGCTATCCCAACCAATCCTAAAAAGTTTCAGATTCACAAACTACTTGAACATTTTTATGACAAATTACATAATAGGCTTATACCAAAAATGAATGATAAATGATTGCACGTGTGGCCTCTTTCATCATATGCTACTGAATAGTTCTGCACTAGTACATTCTTTTCTTTTCCTGGGTTTCTGTACTCTACTTCATCTAACCTGCAGGTGAGGAGAAAAAAAAAGGATAGATGATGATTTCTTGACAGATGCACTTCATGTACAGTACACCTGAGAGGAAAAAAAAAAAAAATCTTGCTTACTTGATAATTGAACCCGTTCTTCTAAACTCAGTGGCTGGGTCTGAGTCAGCTCTTCTGTGTGTGTGAGGGGGTGGTGGGGTGGACTGGAGTGATGAGGTGGAGCGCTGTGACTGAGGGGTTGAACACATTTTCCGTACTTTGCTTCTTAGGCCCTCAAATACCTGGTAAGTTAAAATATGAATTACAAGTTAATAAACATAAAAACAGACTAAATTTATATTATACACTGATAAATATTATATTCATTTTCATGGTTCACAAGTAAAACTTTCAATTAAGATACAGCATATGATTCCTGTCCAGTGAAAATACACTTTTAACACTATTTTTCTTGTTATACTGAGAAAACACATGTGCATGCATGTTTACACACACACATACACACACACACACACACACACACACACACACACACACACACACACAGTCACTTCAACACACAGATATACTATGGTAGTAGCTTATTACAGGAAGGTTGTGATAATATACTGTAACATCAAACCTTCTGTGTATGGGGTGTTTCCCTTGGATGAGTAGACTCTGCTGGCATTACACAGCAGCTAAGTCTTAGTGTGTCCCAACTGACCTCAAGTCTTAGTGTGTCCCAACTGACCTCAAGTTTTAATGAGTCCCAACTGACCTCGTGAGAGATAATGCATACGGAGTTTTATGCAGCATTATTAATAATAAAGACACTGATCTCACCTCAACAAGTCTTTTATGGAGTGGTTGGTTGGCAGCTGGTGCAATTCTGCCATGAAGATCTAGTGCTCCCTCCAAGACCATCATCTGTTGGATTAGCAGTACGTGGTCAGCTGTTTTCAAATTAAAGAGCTATGGTAACCTGGACATGCAAAATAAGAAGGGTTGTATACTTTCAGCGATCCCATACAATACACAGTCTGACTCACTCTGATATGTAACTGTGGCCATTCATCTACTGTCAAAGCTCTTACTAATCTTCATAGTGAGTTAGAATAAATGAGGCATTAATGAGTGATGGCAGACAAGTACCAGTATGTCATAAAGTAAGATTTCAAAATTAACTGTTAAATATTGTGAAATCTTTTATATATCTTATTCTTGCCTACCACCAGACTAAGCTTAGGAGTGATCCCTAGTGGTGGAGAGGATAAAAAGTGCTGTCTATATCCCTCCTAGCTCAAAAATCCCACCTAAACTGAATAAACTTACCTGGAGACAACAAGAATATGCCATAATAAAAAAGATGTCATTACTCTGACAGGATTAATACACTGGAAAAGTGCTCTACCCCTTTACTTCCTCCTGCCTTATAAGCTCTCATCGTTTCGTTTCATTTTTGAAGGCTCTAACATGCTTGCATGCGTCGGCCTTGGTCACCTAATGGCGGCTCTCCATGCTGCTCGATCTTTGGCAGCCTCCCTGTTCAGTCCCTTAACCCTGAGGTCACACTTAATGACCTCGTCCCATGTCTTCCTCGGTCTACCCCTCCCCCAGTATTAACACTTCTCACCCTCTGCATCCAATTATCATCCCCCATCCTCTCCACATGTTCAAACCACCTCAGCCTACCTCTCCTCATCACAACACCAATACATTCGTCCCATCCTACCTCTCAACTCTTCCATCATAAACCCAACCCCCCCAGGCCTTGCACGCAGGGACGCACTGCACATCCAGCTAATCACTGTCATTTCTGTATGTTTAAGCCTGATTTTTTTTTTTTTTAAATGTGTCAGACTCTGGGCAATGGCTTCAAGGCCTACACCTCAAGAGCAATGGCCTATCCCATGGCCCAGGAGTCCTTCTACACCACCACATGTCACCACTTTGGCACTAACACCCACCATCCATACTGAATACATACTAGGGCTGTCTCATACAGGACTGATGTACTGGTATTACCGAGGGTGCTTTTACGACATGCCAGCGGGCCTTCTGGTAGATCAAGAAAGTCTGCTTTTATGAAATTTAAGTCCTTGAACTGTTCCCTGCCCCAGCCGGGATTCGAACCTGGGTCCACTAGGACTGTAGGCCGCCTCTCTACTGATTCAGCCACTGCCTCCCCAAAGACTGCCCACCTTTACATCTGAGTGTGGTCAGGGAAAGGAGGGAGTTGAAGCAGCCTCACCACCATCAGTTCACTGCACTGCCAGTTTTTCCTCTGCAGTTTATTATCAGCCCAGCCCTCTTTTGAAACCAAGGGAACCAATGGAACACATTGGAGTGAGGTTAGAGTACTGTGAGGTTCGGTTGCATGAAGTGAGTATGTTGTGGATATGAGTGGTGTGATGCTAACTGCAATTCTCTGACATTTTATTGGTCAGAATGCCCCAGTTGGAGTTATAATCTTCTGTAGATTTGATCCCCAGGAGGTGACTCGAGGCTTTTCAATTAAGCAATGCCACCATGGAATGTAGGCTGGTCACCTAACCCTAAATGTAATGGACTATGGAAGCCTTGCCTCTGGTCTTTGTACCTCAATGGCAATACAATTGGACTAGCTGTTACTGTTACTGCATTTCTTATTATCTGCACCTGTCTGCCTCTGTTGTGGTGTGATGGGTAGCATGTTTAACTGTCACTGACAAGCAGCCTCAATTGCACATGCTGCCCTTCACACCACAACACAGTAACCCCATGCAACTCATTCTGACAAAACAGACATACCTTTAACAAACAAAATCCCATTCACAGTGCAGTGAACTTCTCAAATAGGAAAATTACACCCACATACTGAAACACAATATCTGTATGTGGCTATCATTCTTTTACACTCCCTTTTCTGTCTTGCTTTCCTTCATTTTTTCCTCTTCCTTCTGCCTGTGGGTGACTCTACACTGAGTGACACACAAAATGATTTTCTGTACACCAGGAAACCATTTACTATGCTCGGTGGTAACCACATAACCAAATTATGGCACCTGGTGGTTTAGTGAGTAATTAAGGCACTCCAATCAGGTTTATATCCAAAGGGTGGTTGGGGTTTACTGCTCATGTTATGCCACTCAGGGACGAGTTAAGCTGGTCACTCATCTTAACCCGTCACGTCCTGACCGATTTCCTACCTCCGATACCCCCCAGTCACGAACAATTTCGGAATTATTATTTTTTGGCTCAAACCTTTGCTTTTGGTGAGAAACATCGAAAATTCATTGAGAAATCATCCTGAGTTTAAAAATGTTACTACAGGTGACAAGTCAGCCTTACCTTTCATTTTCTCTCAGGGTCTCTGGCCTCAAAGAAAACGAACTATGGGAGGGCAAACTAATTCAAGCCACTTTTAATTACATATTTATTTATTTATTTCGTACGAATTTAAGTGTAGTACAAAACTATATTGGTTTTCACACAATTATATAGGCAATATAAGCATTGTTCAGTCACCAAACACATCCACATATGGCACCTTCCTTTACAACATTGCCAACTCATCACTTCTGTTTGTTTCTTGCTCTAGCTCCTTTAATCTTTGTCCTCCATGATTTTCGTCATTGGAGAGACTGTGGCGTGACATGTCTTTACCAGCCAGGTCACTGCTAACAGGTGAATGGCTGAGTGTGGGGGGGAGGGGGGGTCAGGTGGGGCCAGGCAGTATCCCCACTTGACAGCAGATAGAGGAAGGTCTCCCACATGCACCTACCAAAAATCACCTGGAAACTTGAAAACTGTGCAAATTATGAACCTTGCAATTGCGCGACATACTGGTACGTCGATGGGTCTAGCTGTGACAAAACGTTGTGATGTACCCATATGTTGACAGGACGCCTCGGGTTAAATGTCGGGTCCATTTTGCCCAGCCCCAGGCTTCTATGTTCCTCATGGGGTGACAGGATTGGATGATGGATGGATGGCTATAATTCTTCCAAAATTCTGTATACAGTAAAAGTTTGTACTAATACTCATAACTTACCTGGTCAGATAGGAGAACTTTAAGCCTATTTACATGGTCAGCATTCTCTGGATACACGTTGAGGTAGTCAGGGCCAAAGAAAGCATCTTGGTACTTAGCAATTCCTCCATTGACTGCTGCATCAATAGTTCCTTGTAGCCTCATGGTGAATGGCTGGATGTTGTCCTGGAAGGGTATGAACAATTACAGCTGGTCTGATTTTACATGATGGAGCTAGGACACTCCTACAGCTTAAATACTAAGTAGTGAAATTCAGTGAGACTTAGTTGTGAGATGGGAAAGAGTCTCTGTGGTTACAACTGTTCATTAAGAACTGGGCCACTCCCACAACTTGAATTCTAAGTCATGGTTGTATATAATTTGATGAGCCATAATTATGGGGTAGAAATGAATTTCTCTGACCTTCCAATCTAATAACACCTGACCATCAACTAGGCTGAAAGGGGTTAAGGATCTTTACCAGGTTAGAACATTAATTATAGAGCTGCTCTGACATTATAAATGTGTGTGTTTTTTTTTTAAATGGTAGGCGGTGGTGACCATCATCCACTCACTTGATGTAGTGCTGCCTACTTTCTTCCTTAGCCTTTATCATTCTTTTTCTGTGTCTGCCCTCCTCTCTTCCTATTTCTTTCATCTTTCATGTCACTTCTTATTGCTTTTCTTTCCTTTACAGGTGGCTTTACATTGAGTGACAAGCCAAATGGTTTCTTGTAAGCCAAGAAACCATTTACAACGCTGGGTGGTAACCATATAACCAAACCGTACGTGCTCCCTATGTGGCAACAAGTGGGTTGGTGGAGGGTTAGTGCCCCTCCCCGTAAAAAAAATAACTCAAAGCCAAATGGCCACCCCTTACGGGATTGTGGCGTCTGGCAATAGATAGATAGACAGACTTAACCCTTATCACAACCCTGAAGCATGATTAATTTTAAACTGGCTCATTTAAAGTAGCATTCTGCCTGTACATATCAAAGACATCATGTAAGGATTAAATGTATGATTATTACTGAACTGACTGATCAAGTTACGTACTAGGAGTGGTGGCACTGACCCAAATGTTCCCACTTGTTTTGATCAACTTTACTATATCAAAAGGGCACAACTGCAGCCTTCCACTCCACTAGTACAACTCCAATCATGCAAGCATTCTAGCATACTGTATTTTGAACAGGCATCTAACTCCACTCTCTCCACTACATTTATTGCTTTTAAACCATCATTATCACATTATTGTCAACATCACCACTATCAAAATCATCAGCATCAGCATCCCAACCCTAATTACAAGTTACAAAATGGGGTGAGGCAGGGTCCAGACAAAAATAAGGAGACAAAGCAGAACTAAAAAACAGCCAGTGATATAGGTCATGTAATCACTCACACATCATTCACTGAGTGTGACATTTATTTTCACCATTTCAAAACTCCCACACAACCATACAATTTGTAAACTGTATGTCTATAATCCTTTAAGATATGCAATGTACAGGTACGGCCTTTATCACCACACCAAGTTATGTAAAAAAATCAAACATAGAATTTGCACTGTGATGTAAACTCTTATATATCCATAAGGATATAATAATCTACACAGCGTGCTGACTGGATTACTAGAAAAAAGTGCATAAAGGAGGTGGAAGAAGAGACGAGAAGGAGACTGCAGATGAGGTAGAAGGAAGGGGTGGAGACGTATATAAGCAGAGTAGTACTGGGTGGAGGAAAGGCTGCTGGATGGTGGACTGGGTGACATGGACAAAATTTGTACCTAGCCACCCTCTCTTGGACAAGGCATCCGGCTATGGATTAATAGTGATACAGATAGATGGTCAACTAGACAGACTGATTATTTGATAGATATAAATAGACAGATATAGAAAGATTAACAGACACAGATAAACAGAACACTGACCTGAGGATTTGCTTTATAGTGGATTGTAATCTGGCGCAGCTGTCTGTTGTGCTTCTCCACAGTCTCACAGGCATACTGAGGTGGACATAGCTGCTCAATAGTCTGGTCCACAACCTCAAACCACTTCAGGATCCCAGGCAGCTCAAACTCAGTTGTATATGTGATTCTTTCAATCCACAGATTCTGAGGTAGAAAGTATTTATGGTATAAACATCTACTGTGTTATTGAAAAATGCTTATATTATTGCAATACACATAGGCTGATGATTTACAGAAGTTGATGTTGCACCAAACATATACTTTTGATATCTTGCTACTGACTCAGTATTTAACTCCACCACTACAAGAGGTATCTCATTTGCTAAAGCATATTTCCAGCGATGCCAATGATGAAAGGAAAAAAAACATCATCCCACCTACAAAATTTCTCATGGGATGCCTCCAAAGCTGTGCAAAAACTGTCTGGCACCAGTTAGAAGCAAATATAAGATATGCGGTTGTAGCCCCTTGGACTGCTGTGATAGATCTCACACTCTCATTACACTTGTGTGTGGTGGCAGTGTGAAGGCTATACCCTACTTCTCTAAGATGATCAATGACTGGCTACAAGCAAGAAAAATGCCGAATGGCTGAATGGTACGCATATTCAGAACATTCTATGTCATGATCAAACAGCATTAAATCCCTTGTACATCATCATCATCCACACTTCCTTTCCCACCCTAGGGCAGGGTGAGGAGTAGCAACGTCCAGACAGCCCAAATTTGCCCAATCCAATGGGCCACGCTTCCATTCACTCATCATTCAAGCCCCCAGAATCCTGGCTCTATAAGATACGCCAAAAACATTCACCATGTTTTGTTGCTTCACATACACATATCCGAGTCAATCAGGACGCTGCCACGTTAAAAAGGGGTGCCAAAATCCCTGATCATCCACTTCTTCTCACAACATTCATCCCGCCAGCTCGATCTCTTGTCAGTTCCCTAGCCTCACCAACTTCCAAACCTCTCTTCCTCACACACTCATCCACCATATCTCTCCACCTTCTCCTTGGCCTACCTCGCCTCCTCCCTCCTTCAAATTCGCTCAGATATACCTTTTTCACCACTCTATTGTTATCCATTCTCTCCACATGACCATACCATCGCAGTACACTCTCTTCAATTCTGGTGTCCACCGACTTCCTCACTCCACATCTTTCACGAATCACTTTATTTCGTACTGTCCAACTAAGTACACATGGGCCTGGGGCTAGGCTATGCAGTCCAAACATTTTGAAAAAAAGGGATCAGGTGCTCAACTCTAAGTGGTACTAAGAGCAATAAACCTCAACTGTCCTTTGGACTGAGACCCTGAAGGACCATATCCAATGGAGCATCTTAACCCATTAGACCACCAGGGATCTATTTGTTGATTACTGTATATGGTTACCACCTAAAACAACAAATAGTCTAGTTAAAGGTAATCATTTGGCTTGTCACTCACTGTAGTGTCACCAAAAAGTTAACAAAACAACAAATGAGTGGACTGTGGGCACCCCAGACTTGCCAATGCTTTGTACAAAATATACCATTCAACATACTGATACCATAAGCATTCAAACTTCCTCAACTACTTTTAAGTGCATTTTCTGAATACAATCAAAATTTAACACTAACAAGTGGGTTATTCCAGATAGGTGAAGCAACAGCAGACAATATTCATTTCATCTCTTTTTATTTATTTATTTCTGAATGCTTTGAATATCTTCACTTATATTACTTTATTCTGCTTTTTTTATAGTTCTGAATATGAAATGTTGCATGCACTTCAAAGCCTGCCTATTCTGTACACAAATTATAAACAAAATACAATACAGTGTTTGTAATAAGGGGATTTTAGGAAAAGAAACATCAAGCCTAAGACAACTTTCCCCAAGCTCCCCCGTGAATGAAACCCTGAAAAACAAATTACTGTTGTAAACTTACTTTGAACTCGTTATCCTTATCTGCTGGGCCTCTGTGTGTGGGCCTATCATATACAAAGTGCCGGACATGGTTGTTGGAATAATACTTCAGGATACGTTCATCAACCTCTACTCCGTCAAACATTGGGTTGGGCTCAGGCACTGCTTTCACTGCACATATCTGTTAACAAAAGTAAATAATTATTATCAATGAATACAGTTGTCCCTCAATGACTGATGTACATGCATTCCTGAAAACTAATGTGTTGGGTGAAAATCAGTTTAAAGGAAGAATACGTCCCAAGAAGACAGAGTAACTCCCTGAATATTCAAAAATCATATTGAAGGTTGTAAATTAGAACCAATCTACAATCAAAATGCCTTTGATGACGAAAGTGTCTGTAAACTGAATGTTAAGTCCATCATCATTAAGAACATCATCCTGACCCTATATTTCCCTTTAATCCCTTAAACGCGGGTCATCACTTCCGTGACGCTCGGGCACAACGGATCATACCGTGGGGCGTCACTTTTGTGATTTTGTGATGTTTTGAATTCGCCCGGGCTTTCAGGTGGTGACTTGTATCATCTATCAGCACTGCGAGATAATGCTGATTTCATGTGTGCGGCGTGTCGGGGAGAGCAGGCAGAGATTGTTAGGCGTGAGAGGGGTGAACTTGCTGGTGAGTCTCTTGAGTGTGTGGAGGAGCTTTGTTGTTTGGGAGACATGTTATGTGCCGGAGGTGGGGCTGGAGTTAGCTCGGTTGCTAGGGTGAGAAGTGGTTGGAAGAAGTTCAGGGAGCTGTTGCCTCTCCTGACATTGAGAGGACTCTCCTTACGTGCTAAGGGGTCTTTGTATGCAGCATGTGTTAGGAGTGTGATGCTGTATGGTAGTGAGACCTGGGCAGTAAAGGAAGAGGATATTCGAAGGTTTATTCGTACAGAAATGACAATGATTAGGTGATGTGCAGTGCGTCCCTGCGTGCAAGGCCTGGGAGGGGGGGGGTTACAATGGAAGAGTTGAGAGGTAGGATGGGACTGGAGTGTATTGGTGTTGTGATGAGGAGAGGTAGGCTGAGGTGGTTTGGACATGTGGAGAGGATGGGGGATGATAATTGGGTGCAGGGGGTGAGAAATGTTAATGTTGGGGGAGGGGTTGGGAGGGGTAGACCAAAAAAGACATGGGACGAGGTCATTAAGTGTGACTTAAGGGTTAAGGGACTGAACAGGGAGGCTGAAAAAGATTGAGCAGCATGGAGAGCCGCCATTAGGTGACCAAGGCCGACACATGCGAGCATGTTGGAGCCTTCAAAAACGAAACAAAACAAACTGCCAATGTCCAACAATAGTCAGAGCTGCTAATGTCATCAGTACTCCCATCCACTGTTGATAATTTAGCCATTTTCCCACATTCTAGACTCCCCTCTCTACCTCCCCTCCATTACCCTCTCGTGTCGTCTGCTCAGCTGTCTGCTCAGCTGCTCTGCGCTATGTAAATCTTCCTCGGATTTTTCCACTGATTTCATCTATTGAAATGAGCCCTATGCACTATTCTTATACAAAATAATATATATATATATAAAATAAGGTAACTGATAGTGCCATACACCTGGAATTAATAATTATCACTTGGCAACATCCAATCAGCACCCGTTCGCTAATTTCCCCTGCTTTTTTCCCCGTGAAATATACAGTATGAGCTATTCTCGTAATATAAATGTATATAAGAAAGGAAGGAAGAAGCCTGAGTGATATTTAAATTCACCTGGAACTACCTAATTTATTATGTATTGACTAGATTTCCTACGACTTATTTCTTAGCATATACATTAGCAGGTGACATTTTCAACTCTTGGCTACCGAGATACATACATATTCAGTTCACTGTCGCCCTTCAACATGGAATAACGTCGCAGTCGCGCCCCTCCATTTCCGCCGCTTTTGCACCCATTGTAAAAGGCCCTATGACCTCTACCCCTACTAAACATCGTGTTGGAAGCGGTAAAGGACTGTAGATATATATAAGTGTAATAAAGTACTAGAAATAATAAAGTGTGAGTGTGTATATGAGTAAGAAATAACAGAATAAGAGTAGCAAATTAGCGCGAGTGGGAGGCTCGTATGCGTTCATATTTTACATTGCTTTCACAGTGTTTTTTTTTTTTGAGTATGGATTGCAAACTACTTGGAAATCACTGAATAGTGTTTCTAGTGATAATATCAGGCAATGGTACTCATATTAGGAGATGTAGGGAAGTGTAAAGTGGAGACTTAGTTACCCAACTTCAGAAGTCTCCACAAGTCCTACGGTAGTCGCTGAGTGCTAAAAAATACATCCCAGGAGAAAGCTGAAGGTAAGTGCCATATGCATATGTAATTATACTAATCTAGGACTAATAACTGATTTTTGGCAAATATTTTTAAAAAGTCAGTCGGAGTGCGGATTTGCCCCGCGGGATGGGCACGGCGCGCCTCCGACAACCCTGCAGTTAAGGGGTTAAGGATGGGATGCAGTATAATCTGATTCAAAGAAAAATTCACCCACAAGTAAATAGTCAGAGGCCACGCTAAGACTCGCAGTTTTACAAACCTTACCACATATTTTAGATTTCATTTCTCCCAACACTTTCCACCAGTTATTGGGAAGTAATCAGCTGGTTTTGGCACTTAGTCTCACTTCCAGCCCAGAGAAAACATAAATACTGTATGTGGATTCTACAAGAGGAAGCACGGCATCCATTTTATGTATGTATGGATGGTACTTAAACTCCCTCGCCAACTGCTCCCCTCCACAACCTGAATATATTACCTGGATGTACTGGCCATCTGATGACTTAATGGTGTCATCTGGTGGTGTGTTATGAGACAGCATTTTAGCTTGTGGAAACTCCGTCTGGATACGCTGGGTGAAAGCTACAATCTGCTCATACTCCACCCCTCTGTAGATGAACACTTTATTCTGTAAACAAATACAAATTTAGCGTCCATATTTTTCACGGGGGTTCTATACTACCCAATATTACATATTATATCATATTATTTCCTGCTGGGATCTGCCATTTTGCTAATGTTTCATCCTCAACTGCCTGATCAGAAGTATTGGGGTTTAACTTTTTAAAGCCAGGGTGCAACTGAACTATTTAAGAGCAGGATGCTTCTCTCAGCTGAATAAAACTGTCTGACAGTAGGCATAAAAACATCCATTTGTCTTAAAGTTTGTTTTATGGCTGAATTAGTTTGTAATGATAATCTATCTTCATCAATTTATATTCCCATCTACCTATGGCCTCCTGTCCTTCAAATGGAATGGATCCAGACAGCTCAAAGTGTACAAATTTTAATTTTTGTTCTCTTTTGTTTAATTTGATCTGCAAACGGCAACTTTTTACAGACTTCCAGTCTTTCTTTTTCCTTTTTGCAGGGAAAGCAAAAACTGGAGATGTGCTTACCCTAACAAACAAAGGAAGGCCAAGTCCATAAAATCCCACTCTGAAGTATTCATGATCATAGCGCTTGCCACTCAGGATCTTCTCATAAAATGATGCTTGTCGTCTCAAAACTTCACTCAGTTTCTGGTAGTCAAATAACCAATTCCGATACTGTGTTGCTAGCTCCTCTAGCAGTGGTATGCCTTCTTCCCAACACTGAAAAGTAAATCATAAAGCTAATAATTATGCAGTATGAATACCATCACCATTCGAAGAAAAAAAAAAGTGGGGGGGAGGGGGAACTATCTTAAACATACCCAATGAAATAGGCCAGACACTCATTCACACATCATTCACATCCCTGAAATTCTGACTCCATCTCACAGGCCTAATAATCTGTAGCTACATATTTTGGGGGGATTTTTCTTCACATGCATTTCATGTACACTTGCCAATGTAAAGCTGAATTACCTTGCCCTTATCAAAGTTGTCTATAATATTCATGTAGATTAACTCCTTTCGCTGTGTCTCAGTTTGTGCAGGATACAGATGATCAGCATGTAGCATACGCTGGGTCCATGACAGCTGGTTGGCATGAAGCTGGAGGGTGAAGGCTGCCTCTGTGAAGTTGCCAGCTGGAACATGCAGGTCGTGAAGCTTGTAGATATACCGGATGTACATCTCTTGACGATTTATTTCATTCTTGTAGAAGTTCTGAAATAAAAGACAATACAATACAATCATTATTTTTTTGTACCATCACCATCATCATCACTGTCATCATCACAACCTTTTTTTTCTTTTTCCCAATCAAGCCCCTGGTTAAACATCTGCACATTTTACATTATTAAATTTCAAAACAGGGCACCAAACCTTGTCATCTGCTTCTTTGTACAGACAGTGCTTCATCCAACGAACTCAATCCTCTAACAGCTCCCGAGCCTCATTAACTTCCATACCATGTTATCTCGCACATTCACTTGTCACATCCATCCACCTTTCTCTTGATATAACCAGCCTCTTTTCACCATCAAATCATTATATATACCCTTTTCACCATCTTGGAGAGGGTCATCTTTACACAGTGGCACTGATATAACAAGGTGGCTCTGCTGCCCGGTTATACAAATATCCCAAATAGCTTGCTCCCTATCTTATGAAAGTGGGATGACAGACTTCAGGAGGGGGGGTTACTTCAGCTTGGAGTCTACTGGGTTCATGTTCATTTGAGACTGGGTTGCAACTACTACTACCAATACTACTACTACTAACACCATCCTATCTACATCCATTCTCTCCATATGACAACACCAACTACATACACTTTAATCAGTCCATTATCAACATACCTTACTCCACATCTTTAGCATAACATACTGCATTTTACCCAACTTACTCTATGCACTGCACAAACATTCCTTAACAATCCTACTGCCACTGCTCTCACTATTGACTTCTCACACCCATTTATTAATGACAACTCTGACACATCATGCAAAGCTCATTTAGGTTTCTGTACAGTATGCTAAACCCACCAGGAGATTAACAGTGCAGCTCATCCTCTTGTCACAGTTCTCATCCCCTTGCATAACATTCCGGTAGTCCAGGAGTCTCTCCAACAATCTTGTCACAGAGTTAATAAAAGCTGTACCACTCTCACGCCACACTGGATCATTGGAGCGCACCCTCTCAAGGAGACTGTAAAGGTGGGAATTAACAGAAAATCACATTATCAAACTTTTCTTATCATCGTATCACAGTCTAAAAAATAAACAGTCATAATATAGAGTTCATTACATCACAGTTTCATTAATTACAGCTAGAGTAGTGAAAACAATTACATTACGCTGCTCCTACTCTTATTGTGAGATTCCACTTAGATAACCAAGAGAGTACAGTACAGTTCTCATTACAAGGTATCTTTTTTAATGTGATTTTTGCTATCAATTCCTCAGTAATATAAAGAAAGCTTGACCACTAAGATCCACTGCTGTCTATAAAGATGATTTGCCAGTTTCTCCAATTTATGATATCAATTGTATTGAAGGAGTTGAGATAAAGTATACTGAAACACATATCTCGACTTACAATGTGGACTGTCATTATTTGTATACTCACACTGACACCAGATAAGCTGTTAATGAAGGCAATTATCAGTATTTGAAAATTTCATGAAATATTATGGACAATAGTTACCAAAACCCTCTTTTATTATGCTTTATTGAATTTTGGCTTTCATGAACTCCAAGCTAACTGAACAAAATACCTGTAGTATGATATAAAGTATATGGTGGATGTGACCAACCAACCAACCACATGATGGTCTGATGGTTTGGGTTGAGTTGCACAGTACCATTATGAACCCACAGAAAAATAACTCACAATGCAATACTCCCTGAAGGAGTACTGGGAGTAATGCACTGAGTTAATTTTCTATGGGCTCATTAGGGTACTGTGCAGTTCAGGTTAAGCTGTCATGTCATTGGTTGGCTGGCCACATCTACCATATGCTAATGCATGCAAGCATGTTGTAGCCTTTATAAATGATACAATACAATGGCATTCTCTCTTAACCCGTAATCACCAGGCTTTTGGATTCGTACTTTAAACCCAGACATGTCCGGGATTCCGGACATTCCTTTGGGGGTTAAAAAATGTATATATAAATGGCACAAATTTTATTCCTATATTTTTTACATGAATTACATGGATTTCTAAAGAAAATTATCTGTTACATTTCGAAATGAAACCAGCATAGAAGGGAAAAAAATGGAAAAAAAAAAAAAGTGTCAAAAATGGGAGAAAACATGACTTTTATCTTCAAAGGATCACAGCCAGCCTCAGTCTTGAGGTATGCCACTGAAACTTGGCACGCGTGGAGTTCATACATCCCACGCGATGCTCCATAGGTTGCTTTTTGCAATTTTGCAAAATGAAGGTTTTTTTCTGTGCTCCAGACATGTCCGGGATTCCGGACAATGGGGCTCTAACTCTATGGTAGAGACAGGAGCCACATGACTGCACCTCAAACGGCAACAGCACATCTCAACTTGAGATGTCATGGGCAGCCAGCCTCATAGGCCTAACACCGTCTTGTCCACAACGCAAAATTGGCCTCTTTCGGAATCTCGGACAAGCCGAGTGATTATGGGTTAAAGGTATCGCATATATCTAACAAACTAGGGTAGGTACAACAAACCTGGACCTATATATTAATGACTAAAAAGTATCATACTTTTGTAATTTTGAGGACATGATATGTGCCGAAGGAGGGGTTGGAGCTAGCTCAGGAGCAAGGGTAAAGAGTGGTTGGAAGAAGTTCAGGGAGCTGTTCCCCCTCTTGACATTGTGAGGGCTCTCTCTCCATGCTAAGGGATTCTTATATGCAGCATGTGTTAGGAATGTAATGCTGTACAACAATGAGACTTAGGAACTAAAGGAGGACAACATCTGTAGGCTCAAACATACAGTGATGAGAGAGATTTGATGAATGTGCAGTTCATCCTTGAATGACATGCATGGGGGAGTTAAAAGACTTGTGAGGAATGATGAGACTTGACTATATTAGTGGTGTGATGAGAAGGGGTAAATTAAAGATGAAGATGGCATGTGGAAAGGATGAAGGATGGCAGCTATCTGCAGAGGGTCAAAGGTGTGAATGGTGAGAGTTGTAAGAGGCAAACCAAAAAAGATATGGGACGAGAACACAGTGTGTGACCTCAGGGATATGAGACTCAACAGAGAGGCTGCTAAAGACTGAGCAATATGGAGAGCCACCATTAAATGATCAAGGCTGATGCATGCATGCATGTTGGAGCCTTCACAAATGGAAAACAAACAAACACGAACTTTCGAATTTAACTACCTACTTTTCCCTCCTATCAGTTCATTATATTTTTGGCTTACTGTCTATCATTTAATGAAAAACTTCACTAAACAGTACTGTCCAGTAAATCAGTCCTGCATAGAACATATCTATCTGGGTAGATACAAATCTATTTTTGCACTAATAAAAATGAATAATATGAATGTCCTATTTTGTTATTTTTCAATTAAAGTAGTTTTACTCACATATTATAATAATCATAGTTAGTGACAAGGTACTGTACTGACTATAAAACTGGTGATCATACTATAACTTCACAATAAGCACATAAAAATTACGACACTTACACTGCACTCAAATGCTCCCTAAACGTTTATGCATGAAATATAAAAAGTGGATCAGTAAAGCCTGGAATAAAAAAGCATATAAGCAAAGCACAGAATATACTGTAAGGGATCAGTATATGGCAATGTTGTTTAAATGCAATCATACTTTATCATATGAAAAAAAAAAAAAATCAATCAGTTGTTAGTAACCTGCTGTACAGTCTGTTCCTATATGAAGCTAACACAGTACCATAAAGTCAGTGTAAACATTATGTTTCTTTCAAGAACAAAAATTGTATTTCACATGAATATTACCATAAAACTTGAAATATCTCATGCCATCTGTGAACAATTACACAAACCATTAACTGATTAAGTGCAAGACTTGAAAACTCTTATTTCAAATATGTTCTTGTAATGCATTAAATAATAGTTAACTTACATGGTATTGAAGAGTTGGCGATATTCATTATCTCCTTTATTCTCACTCACTAGAATGTCCAGCTTGTCTATCAACTCAGTCTCCACCTGCAAGGAAGTTTACTTATTATACAATTTTACAGTGGGTGTATAAATAGAGCACAGGCTGATATACAGCAGCATTATTAGATGTCTACTTTGATTGTACTATGGATAATTTACATATTATATAATGCGTTAAAAATCAAAGAGAGGACCACCTGACATCTTTACGATGTTGTGAAAAACAGACGAAAACTTGGTGGTCTTCCTTCTCTGGTATGACTGTGAGTTACTCAACATATCTGTCATCAGGTGCTCATGTGATACAGCTTTCAGATAATTTACATCTGTACTAAGATAGTACAATGGACAACAAAATCTATCACTTAAAGGGCATTAGGTTTTCAGACAGTGTCCAAGGTAAGCAAAAGACATCAGTTTTTGAACTTTAGTCATCACCTGTTTAAAGCTGCCTTTGGCTTGCTGCTCTGCCTGCATCATATCAAAGAAAATGGGCAGTGTGGCCTTACGAAGCTCTGGCTCAGGCACCAGCGTCACCTCCAGGAATGGACCAACCATGCCAGGGATGAAGTGCAGCCGGTGCTCATCTGGATCAGGCAAATAAATAGGAGACTGTCCAAATAATCATCATTAGATAAAATAAAGCTCAAATCATCAACATCACTGCCATCACTGTCACTGTCAGTTATAACGATCAAGGTCATCTTCACCATCATTCTGACACTTCTTTCCCACCTTAAGATGAGGTACGGTTGGACCCAGAAACACAGAATGCTCAAATACATGAGAATCATGAAAATTATTAAAGAAAAAGATGATGAAAGACATGGGAGAGAAGTAATGATATATTACCTGTTCTGTAGGTCCAGGTCTTAAGTCCCTTTTTTTTATTCTTATTATGAAGACTACAGTACAGTAAATTACAGAAAAACTGTCTGCTGAAGTTTTCTTCAGATGATTTTATTCAGTTTTGAAGAGACTTTCTGAACTGGAGAGATTTGATATGGCCTTCAATATCGTAACCTTTCAGCAACAAGGGTCCTCCCTAAGTGTAATAATGCTGAAGGCACTATACAAAAAGCTAAAAACTATACTGTACTGGTGAGTTAACAGCTGCCATGCAGAAAGCTTAATGAAAGACAATACAGTACTCTAATCCTGATCACAAAAACACTGATCCACTATCAGTTTTTTTTTTTTCTAACCTTATCCTTGCTATCGATACAGTATTTTTTTCTTAATAGTAAATTTCTGGTAATAAAGGGGTTAAAAGCTATACTTAACCAGTCCAGTTTGGAAGTCTGTCTCATGATGAATACTGTTATATTACCTGGAGGTAGCAAGAATAATATAAACTAAGAGGTCGTCATAACATGAATAGTATGAACTAAGAGGTCATTGTAGTCCGAATATACAATATACTGTACTAAGAGTTCATTGTAGCAAGAATAATATAAACTAAGAGTTCATCACAGCAAGAATATAATAAACAAAGAATATAATAAAGAAAGAATATAACAAGCTATGACATTATTGTAGCAAGAATAAAATAAAGCAGAGGTCATCACAGCAAGAATAAAACAAACTAAGAGGTCATTGCAGCAAGAATATAATAAACTAAAAGGTCATCATAGTTGCTCACCTAATTCCCGCCACATAGAGAGTATCTGGAACCCCATCAGGACCCTCATGTCATTGTAACGTTCCAGAACTTTATGTCGTTTCTGCTGAGAGAAACGTTCAAGCTGCAAACACGGCTGAGTCAGGAACCCTACTGCCAGATTCAAGTAGCTACTCCACAGCTGAAATATGAAACAGGTTGAAACATTATTATCAATCACCTCAGTGAATCATCATCACTCACCAGAAACTCTATCTGCCTTCTTTCTCTACCATTACTCTCCTGTAAACCTTTCCTAAAGCACTCACATGGCTTTCTCCTGAATAAAATTTACACTCATTTCAATCTCTTTTATTTCTGTAAAAAAGCACAATCACAGCCTTCTTCCACTCCACTGGTATGTATCCATACATCCACACTTTCTGGTATAATTCCCAAAAACAGTTCACTGCACTGTCCCCACTATATCTTATCATTCCTGCAAATTCTGTGCCTCAACACATGCTGCCTTCTCATTCTTCAACCTATTCACATTATGCTTCGCTTCTTCCCTTGGGTGTGGAGGCCAATCTGATACGGTATTTCAATGAAGTTGCATATCATATCCAAGTACTGTATAACAGAAGTATTATTGGCAATCTCTGCTGTGTATTTCATCTGAAAAGTTCCATAAACTACTGGTAACTGACAGTCATGCTGATTTTCAGAATAGTCTATGAGTATGTAACCTGTACCTAAAAATAATACAGTCCAATAAAAGGAGCTGTACACTTTAGTCTAGCATTTTTACTGATTATTCTTGTGCTTTGCTCACTGAAAATGAATCATATTTGACAGGCTGCATAATTACTGATTGTGACAGTCAGAACCAAGTGTTCATTAATTGCCACAAAATTACCACCTACTTGATGCATGTTGTGGACTGATGTAATAAACATATCATGAGCATCAGAATACTGTCTCCATTCATTCATCATTCAATCCTGTTGCCCCATCAAGAGCATCGGTATCTGGAGTCTAGGCATTTAAGGTGAGGGGATCAGTCACTCACCCCTTAGTGGTATTATGTGACCAATATATTCCAAACACCTTCAGTAATGACCCCTCAACTTCACCACGATGATATCTTTTATATTTTATTATTCTTATCTCCAAACCATGTAACTCAGCTTAGGGAAGAACTTAGTTAAGAAGTGGTTAGAAACAAACTCCATTACTCCTTTCACGACTTGAGGTCTTCCCTACACTGAACAAACTCCTCTTACAGGCAAGGGAAAAATATAAAAGACAACCTCTGACTGCCAGTGTTAACCCATACAGACTTATCTATCTATCTACCTACTGCCAGATGCCTCAGTCCCATAAGGGGTGGCCACAAACAAATCGCCTCCATGTTCCCCTGTCCAATGCCACTTCGGTGCCTTGCTCACAGTTCACACCCCTCCTCTCTCATATACCTCTCCACTCCATCCCTCCATCTCATCCTCGGCCTTCCTCTCCCTCTCCCCCCCTCCATCTCACTCGCATACACTCTCCTCATTAGTCTCTCGCTCTACATGGCTAAACCAACTCAGTGTACTTCTCCAAATGCTTTCTATCACATCCACACCACAGTGTTCCTTCACTTCCTCATTTGTCAGTCTGTCTCTCCATGTAACACCACATGCTCCTCTCAAATAACTCATTTCCACTGCTCTCACTCTTGACTTGTGTTCTTGTGTTGTAGGTGGGGACAACCATCATCCACCCACTTAGTGTAGCGGTACTCTATTTTAGGGTAACTCTACACTGAGTGGCATGCCAAATGATTTCCTGTAAACCAGAAAATCATTTACAATGCTGGGTGGTAACCTTATAGCCAACCAACAAGTGTTCCATATGTGACAGCAAGTGGGTTGGCGGAGGGTAGGTGCCCCTCCCCGGAAAACAACTAACTAAAAATACGAACAAGAAGCCATACAGTCCAATTAAGTATTTTTTGGCTTATTCTCGCTTCCTCCTAATGATTTTATATTAGTTTTACACATCTTTCAAACTTGAGATGTTAGACAGAGCTTTCATTAGTCTACCAAAGATGTCTCCTAAACTGAATAAATTCATCTGGAGGGAGCAAGAACAAACCGCAAAAAGGTGTCATTGCAATGAATAAGAAAATGTTTGCACATGGTTGTAGCACTTTCATCCACTGGACCAACAACATACAGGTGGTCCCCGACTTACGATTGGGTTACCTTCCGATAAACCTATTGTAAGTGGAATATATTGTAAGCTGAAAATACATTTAATATACCTAACCATCCAAACATCATAGACTAGCCACGCCTATCTTAAACATGCTTAGAACACTTACGTTAGCCTACAGTTGGGCAAAATCATTAACACAAAGCCTATTTTATAAATAAAGTGTTGAATATCTCATGTAATTTATTGAATACTGTACTGAGATCATTGACTGAGAAAATCCAGGTTCACGTGCGATGGCCAATATGGGCTAGCCACCTTCATGCAAAGAAACCATCTTGAGTTCTGTCTTGAGTTTTATCTCAAGAGTAATTGCCTTCCTCTTTTTCTCCTTACCAGTAGCAGGAGAGACAGATGGGCATTTTGTAGACATGATGGATGCACAAAACACAATGTAGATACAGGAGGGTATCCACAAAAATGCTGGCAGCACAGAACAATGTTGAGTGTCAGTTGTATACTGTACACTAGTGACTGTGGGGCAGACTGGGAGATATGGCTCGCTAATGCTGCTCAGTATCAAGGAAAGAGTATCGCATCACATATTGCTAGCCCGCAAAAAGATCAAAATTCAAAATTTGAAGTATGATCTCTACTGAATGGGTACTGCTATCACACCATCGTAAAGATGAAAAATCATAAATCGACCAATCGTAATTTGGGAACTGCCTGTATACTCTATTACATATTTCACTTGCCTGGTTATCAAATCTGCCTTGCTTCAGATAGGTAGCGATGAGTGGCTGTGCAATTTCCTGCATGGCAGCCAGTATGGTGTAGTTTGTGACCATACGCATGACAAACCAATCACTAGGGAAGATGGCAGCTCTCACTAGTTCTGCCAGCAGGATGATTGTTGAGTAGAGCAGGTGGCGTAGGTGGTGGCTGCTGGACATCAAGTGCTCCTCCCATAGTCTGGTATAATGTGCTTCTCCCATCAGCTGCAGGATACCCATCAAGCATGCCACAAGACCACCCTACAGAAGACAAGTTTGTAGAAAAATTTAAACACCATATACTACACCACTGATGATAATACAATATTCACATACCAGTACTCAATGGGCCACATTCTGATTAGCTAAGGAGGTTTTCTATACAATATTCACATACCAGTACTCAATGGGCCATATTCTGATTAGCTAAGGAGGTTTTCTATCATCCCTTCCTTTGTGATTTATTAAGTTTATTTCACCTTAATCTTTTGCTAATGATGATGATGAATGAATCTGGGTATTCTATTTGGGCTAAATCCACATCGTTTTATTCAAATGAGGGAACTTATGGTAACCTAAGGATTAAAAGAGACAATTCTCAGCTCTCAGAATGCTACAATGCTCCTCCGCTGAACAAATTCGTCTAGTGGTAACCTACGTAAAATCATCATCATAATCATCATCATCTAATCCTGCATTGCCCCATGAGCATATGAGCACGGGGCTAGGCAAGCTGGTCCTGACATTTAAGATGAGAGTGGCCAGCCTCACTCATCCCTGAGTGGCATTATGTGAGCACTTAATCCTAACCACCCCTTGGATATACACCTGTACAGGCCCAACCCAACTGAAGCACCTTCATTACCCACTATGCCACCAGGCACCGTAATTTGGTTATATGGTTACCACCCAGTGTAGTAAATGGTTTCCTGGTGTACAGGAAGCCATTTGGCTTGTCTCTCAGTGTAGAGTTACCCAGAGGCAGAAGGAGGAGGAAAGAATGAAGGAAAAAAAAGAGAGAACAGGGAGTGCAGAGTCACCCATAGGAATAAGGAGGGAGAAAAATGAAGAAAAGAAAGAAAGAAGATGATGGAAGGAAAAAAGGAAGGAAGAGAGGAAAGGACAGTCATCCGAGAGCAGCACTACATCGAGTGAGTGGATGGTGAGCACCCCCATCTAAAATACAGTATCTTAATGCAATCATCCAAGGCACATATTAATATTCTCTGGTATGCTTTTTATAAATTCTTAATCCATCCATCCATCATCTGATCCTATGTCGCCCCAAAGACAAGCGTAGGAGCCCAGGACATTTAAGATGAGAGTGACCAGCCTCACTCATCCCTGAGTGGCATTACGTGAGCAATAAACCCCAACCATCCCTTAGATATAAACCTTCACCGGCTTAATCCGATTGGAGCGCCTTAATTACCCACTAAACCACTAGGTGCAAAAATTTAGTTATATGGTTACCACCCAGCATACAGGAAACCATTTGGCTTTTCACTCACCTACAAGCAGAAGGAAGAGGAAAGAACAAAGGAAAGAAAGACAGAAAAGGGAGTGTAAAGTCACCCGAAGGCAGAAGGATGAGGAAAGAATGAAGGAAAGAAAGACAGAAGAGGATGGAAGGAAAGAAGGATGGAGGAGAGGAAAGGGGAGACACCCAAGAGAAGCACTACCTCGAGTGAGTGGATGGTGAGCGCCCCCACCTACCACAAATAAATTCTTAAAACTGACATAATTCACTTTATATAAATATCACTGAGAGAAATAATACCATACTCTGTGTTCAAATAAACTGGTAAGGAAGAGGTGATAGACGAGCTGTATTCTTATAGCCTTGGGAGGCTTTCCAGAACAAAACTGACATAATTCACTTTATATAAATATCACTGAAAGAAATAATACCATACTCTGTGTTGAAATAAACTGGTAAGGAAGAGGTGACAGAGGAGCTGTATTCTCATAGCCTTGGGAGGCTTTCCAGAACTTCTTCTTAACTAGTTTAATTCTCCAATAGCTTGTCAATAATCCCTTCTATGTTATTTATGCAGTCTAACTTGGACACTGACATAAATGGTACACAAAAGAGTAGTAAGGAATAGTTGGCAAAATAAATCACTAGGTACAAGGTACAAGGGAGCCTCCTTAACCAACGAGAATATGGCCCCAAGTCATCTAAGCAATGAAAACATGACTGTAGGTTTCTCATTATCAGCATACCTGCCATCAGAGCTGTTACTGTACTCTAAAAACTAAGCATTGATCTTATAACCGCTGCTTAAATAATTTCAACTTCAAAAAACACACAACTGTCTTCATATATATAAGATGTAAGCCTGCCTACTCACTTAATATTTTATTAAGTTATTTGAAAATACTTAAGTCTAAATAATTCAGTCAATCAGTGACTGAATGAATTGTTAAATACAGTGATAGTAATTCCCCAAAGGACAGTACAGTACACTATATTAATCATAAATCCAACACCTGCCACAATTAGGACTGGTTCATTCACAAGCATCTTTTTCTAAACACTGCAATATATAGGTGGGATAACAAACATGAATTAATGATATTGTTAATACAGCACTTACAGCAATCATATAAATAATATTGTTACAGCACAAGGCACACTATTAGTAAGCCTATGAATTACAGTCAGTTGTTGTGACTTAAAGCTCAACTGGCCATGGACAAGAGAAATTCAACCACTCCTACCATTATTTTTTCCTCAAGCTTTTTTTTTTTTCTTATTAATGTCAGGATTGTCTAAGTTGTCAGAATGAGGTACATAATAAGTAAATGTGCCGTGATGAGGGACTGCATTACAGTGACGGCTGTGAGTATTAGTGAGTTATATACCCACTGAACAGATACTGGTATTAAAAAATAATAATAATAATAATAATAATCCAACCATCCATCCATTATCCAATCCTATGTCGCCCCACAGAGAAGCGTAGGAGCCCGGGGCTAGGCAAGCTGGTCCTGACATTTAAGATGAGAGTGACCAGCCTCACTCATCCCCGTGTGGCATTACATGAGCAATAAACCCCAACCACCCCTTGGAATAATAATAATAATAATAATAATAATATTCTCTGTAATCAATAATAATAATAATAATAATAATAATAAAGAAAAAATGTAATGAATATATTCTAGGTTTACTGATCTACTGGTAGACCTGCCGACATGTCGTAAAAATACCCCCGCTAATACCTATACACCAGTCATGTATGAGACAGCCCTAGCATGTATTCAATATGGCCGGTGGGTGTTAGCGCCGAAGTGGTGACATGTAGAGGTGTATGGTATGTAGGAGGACTGCTGGGCCTTGATAGCAGACTGTGAAGCCTATGCCCAGAGTTGGACCAAAAAAAAAAAAAAAAAAAAAAAAAATGGAAAGAATAATTTGAAAACCTGATGAATGGGAACAGAGTGAGCAGAGCCGCTGTAAACATGATACGTTTTGGGAGTGTGCAGAGAAGGAATGCAGTGCCAGAAAATGTGACACTTGCACAGGTGAAGAATGCTGTGAAGTGGCTGAAAAATGGGAAAGTAGCTGGGGTTGACAAGATGTATGCAGAGATGAATATTTGTAGTGGAGAGAGCAGAATGAAGTGCTTGTTGGAGATATGTAAGAAGGCATGGATGAGTGAAACTGTGCCAGAAGAGTGGAAAAGGCTGTGACTGTACACCTGTACAAAAATAAAGGTGAGAGAAAGGGAGTGCAAGAGTTATCATGGCAAAAGTTGAATGAGCATAGTAAGGAAGGTATATGGAAGAATTATTATAGAGAAAGTAAGAGAGATATCAGAAGTCCTAGTGAGTGATGAACAAGGTGGCTTTACGAGTGGCAGCAGATGTGTGGATCAAATATTTGCAGTAAGACAGATACTGGAGAAGGCTTGTGGGAGGGACTATAATGTGTTTATGGCACTCATGGATCTGGAAAAAGCATACAACAAAGTAGACAGACAAGGATTGTGGAAGGTTTTGCACATGTACAGTGTAGATGGTAAGCTGCCAGGTGCTATCGAGAGTTTTTGTGACGGTAGTGAGGCATGTGAATGGGTTAATGGGAAGCTAAGTGAATGGTTCACGATCAGTGTAGACATGCAACAAGGTTGTGTGATGTCCCCATGGCTGTTCAATATAAATATGGATGGGATGATGAGAGAAGTAAAAACAAGAGTAATGTAGAGAGGAATGGCATTGGTAATGAATGGCGTTGGATGGAATATCTCAGATCTGTTGTACGATGATGATGCAGTACTACTGTACTTGCAAATACCGGACAAGAACTAGGTAAATTAGTGCGTAGTTTTGCTGATGTCTGTGAGCATCACGCCTTGAGAATAAATGTAGAAAAGAGTAGTGATGCTTACTGAGAGAGACAGTGACTCCTAGTGTGATGATACAGTGAATGGAGAAAGACTCGAATTAGTGAGAGTTCAAATACCTGGGTACAGCGATAGAAAAGAGAGGAAAACGTGCAAAAGAAGTGGAAAGCAGAGTGACACAAAGAAGGAAAGCAGCAGGTGCTATGAAGGCCTTGATAAGAAACAGAGGCTTGAGTGTTGCAGCTGCACAAGGCTTACATGAAAGAGTGTTAGTGCCAACTTTAACATGTGGATGTGAGACTATGGTGTGACATGAAAATGAAAAGTCAAGAGCTATAGAAGTGGAGATGGGACTGCTGAGGAATGTATGTGGACTACAGAGAGTGGATAGGATATGAAATAATGTGATTCATGAAAGATGCGTAGTGAGGAAGTCTGTGGACACCAGAATAAAGGAGAATGTACTGAGACGGTATGGTCATATGGAGAGAATGGATAATAAAAGAGTGATGAAAAAGGTACATCTGAGCAAATCTGAAGGAAGGAGAAGGTGAGGTGGGCCAAGGAGAAGGTGGAGGGTATGGTGGATGAGTGTGTGAAGAAGAGAGGTATGGAAGTCAGTGAGGCTAGAGAACTGACAAGAGATCGAGCTGGCTGGATGAATGTTGTGAGAAGTGCATGATCAGGGATTTGAAACCCCTTTTAACGTGACAGTATCCAGATCGACCCTATCGGATACGTTTATGTGAAGGTGTAGAATGTGGTGAATGTTTTTGGCATATCAGATAGAGCCAGGATTCCAGGGGTTTGAATGATGAGTGAATGAAAGCATGGTCCATTGAACTGGGCAAACTTGGGCTGTCTGGACACTGCTTCTCCTCACCCTGCCCTAGGGTGGGAAAGGAGGACCAGATGATGATGATGATGATGATGATGATGAATTTTCTTGGTATTTCCATATTACCTTATTCAGTGTAGAAAGCCTACATGTAGGGAAATGGTTAATGTGGGCTGTTCCATGCTGAATATAATGCAACTGTCCAGATATACCAAGAATAAAATGGAAAGTATATCCTCAGGCTGAAGGGGTTAAGTCCAATTTGCACTGTTCTCACTCTTGATATTTTAAACTCATGCCAAATATAGCTTCACACTAGCAAGCTGAAGTGGCCTCTAACACATTTATGTAGTCTTCTTGCAACCTTCATATGCAGTCCTCCGTTTAATATCAAGGCCTTCATAATACCACCCTACTATCCACTCATTTAAATATTTACATCTTGTTTATTCTCACACTGCAACAATGTATGCAACCTCTACCAATAAAATAAGCCTTTCTCCGTTCATCAGCATATCATACTGAGCCACTTCTCTCAACAACCATTACTTAGCCTACTCTTATTTACAATTACAGTACTTTCAAACCCAAACTTTCATAGATATTCACAAAATACTGAATCACTCTGCAAAGATCCCAGTTCACTGCTGAATGCAGCAGAGCATTAAATATACAGTACATCAGTTCTGAGAGGTCATAATTGATTTATAAACAGTTTAATGTATTTTTTATACATCACTTATCAAACAGACAAAAGCCAACAGCAGAAGCATATGACAGTTACTTTGAAGGTGCATACACATATTCAGAAGATAATGTCATATAAGGGAATGCAGACAGGCAAAGGAAATTCCATATGTTGAGTATCTACTGTCCCAATAGTGCATTCATGCAATATTTTAGAAATTTCTTATATTAATCAATATATCTACAAACTCCATCCTTTGCCATAAGCAAGCTTGGAGAAACATGATTAAAAATTTTAGCTCTGAATACTGCAGTGCTTGTGTCTTCTACTTCTAAACAAAGGAAATACTGCACCCATCATGATTAAAGCCTCAACCCCTTCACTATGACATCTTTATGTTACCTCAAGACAATTATATTCAGCCTATGGTTGACTTTTCACACAGAACTTGTTAATGGATTTTCTTTTACCTTTTCATCTCGAGAAATCTCCCTGACTCTCAACAAAAATCACCTGATAGTAAATAAAATAAACATGGCAATCATAGTACTGGGACTGATGATTATTCTTGCAAAAAATTTATGGAGGATGACAATGGAAATTTCAAATCCTCAGTCCACAAGATGGCTTGAATCAAAGGTTGCATGTGTTCACTACATCAAGTTCTCAGACAGTACACAGCAAATGATGAACAGTGTACTGTACTAAACAACAGCCTTAAATCTCAGGTAAAGTAAGGGCAGGTACACTCATCAGCCATATTTTTTGTTTACCCTCAATTTCTACCCTTGCCTTGAGGAAAGGGTTGCATATACAACAAGGATCTGTTTCTCTGTGTCAAGATGATACAGTAAATGAAGCTTTTTTTTTAGACTGTAAGAGGAACAGTCCCCAACTATACTGTTACTTGTGTAGTTTAAGGTTGTGTCCACACCAAAAAGCTTGCTGGCACAGGTGGGAGTTTTTCATCACTGTAACCCATAGAAGTTCTCACCTCTACCCACCTGCATTCAGTATGGGTCCACTTGGTTAGACTATTTAACCCCTTCAACTTGAAGCCATAACTTCTACTTTGTTCTTGCTATTATGAGATAATTTTATTCAGATCAAGAAAACACCTGTTAAGGAAAGGGGTTACTAGAGATTATATTAAACCCTTCAGTGCAAAAATTCTCTCCTGAGCTGAGTAAAATCATGTCAATAGCAATACAATCAAAAACTTGTCATCGTAGTGAAGTGGTTAACACGAGTAGTGAGGCAATACACAAGTGAACAAAAAGCACAGTATTAAGACAGCCTTAAACCCCATTCCTGCAACTGGACACAGGTTGGGTAAATACCAGTGCATCCTCATGCATGGAGGAGGCGCAGAGCCTTCCCAGTGTCATTGCTGTGTGAGTGGGCACACACTGAGTAGAGAATGCTGCCAGTAGTTGTGCAAACCCCATCACATCCGCTATTAATGTGCTTGTTCCCTACAGAAAGTCATACACAATAAATACTCTAATAATACCAAGTCTAATATTACTGTACTGATGACACCATATTACTGTACGATGAAACAGAGCAATAAAAAAAAATATATATATATATTATTACAAATTTTTAATACAAGGATTATTAATGTGCAGTACAGCATATTTTCATGCTTGATATAAAAATACACAAACCTTGCTTTTAACCCCTCTCTTGCCAAACAAGTGGAAATCCTTGTACTGTACTCCCCAGGCCAGCCTCAGAACCATTTTTTTGAATTTCAAAAAAATTATTATTTTTTCCTTATAAATATGATGTGTCTGGTGGATCTACCTATGCATCTGTGAAGTCTCCCCACCCATGGAGAAGAGTTTTTCCCGTATCTCCAGGGTAGTATGCATGTAATGGGAGTATTACAAACTGGCAGCGGGAGGGGGTGGTGGGCTGCGAGCGAGCACAAGGAAGACATCCTGCCGTAGCGGTATCCCATACAGTACTAACAGTCCAAACGCTTGGGATGGTTAAGAAGGGTCGTAAACATGTCAATGACCACTGTCTCCATCCAAAATTGTTACGCTAATTTTTGCGTAGTGCACTAAACTGATGCTGGCGGCACTTGTTGTGTCACGCATCTACTGGTGCCTGCGGCAAGAAAGGGGTTAATAAAGTGCTATACAGGTCTACCTCATTTTATGATCAGCCATAATGCAAACATTCAGTAGCATAATCTTAACATTTTAGCACCTTTTTTGATATACAATCCCCATTGTGACGTGTTCACCTACAGAACACAATTTATCAATATGCAATTGCCAATTTAGCTTATTATCATTGCTACTATTCCTACATTCAACACAGAACTGATCATTATTCAACTGGTTTTCCATGAATATAATGACCATAAAACAAGGCTGACTTGTACTGTAATTTAAGACATTATACAGGGCATTTATGTAAAAATAAGGAAGGAAAGGGTTTCTGCATGAAAAGGGGAAAAAAAAAATCCTTCAACAGAGAAATTTTAGCCACCCTACAGAAGCAGGCTGAAGCCCACTTGTAACCAATGCTAAGTACAGTACTATGAGGCTGCAGGCAACTGCTATAGTCTACTGGATTAAAGCACACACTACTGATCAAAGGGTCACAGGATCAATTCATCCTGTCCAAGGACCACTGGTTTACACAGCAAGAGCTTCCAGCTGCAAAGAACCACTTCTTCAACAAAGGTCCACTCAAGTACAGCAACACCTTACTCTTCACCAAGAGGAATGTGTATGGCATAAAAATCACACCATTGCTTTTGCATCTCTGAAAATCCACAGATTATTGCAAAGGGCAATCAACAATTCTACAGAACAGCAAGGGAATGTGAAGAAAACTGTAAAGACTTCCACAAAGTCAGAAATTTGAAATCTCACACTGTCCCGGGAATCCCTTCCAGCTATGCTGGGCCCAAAGGTTATACAAGTCAGTTTTAAATCTTCTTGCTGCTGTCGGATTTTTTAATTGGAAAATACCGTCTAATGTTCGTAAAGCTTTTCAAAATAGTATTTCACAGCCAATGGCATAACGACTACAGTGAAGCTAAAGTAAACTTCTTCAATCCAATGACATATTTTTAGATTTAATTCTTGTTACCACTAAACAATTTTATCTAAATCAGGAGTGACCCCTATTGGTCATGTGCCTGCTGAATATTTATTTAAATCCTCCATTTTGAAAAGTATCATTATGAATAAAAAAAATCTGGTAGCAAGAAAAAAATCTGAAATACTTCACTCAACTGATGGATGGGCAGTCCGGCAGGATATGATGGAAGCCAAGTGATGAACCAAGTTGATAAATTTACCTTCCACGATTTAGGTCATGATGCGACCATGTTACTTTCAGAGTTAAAAAATTGGTCATAAGGTCATATCACAAGGCATTAATTTCTATAGAGAGGACCAAATTTCTTCATCATGTACAGAGTCACTGTTTATAACTGCTGATATTTTGTTAGTCCTCACCCATGAAAGTGTCAGTATGTAAAATAAACTTCTGGTGAAGTGTTGTCTGAATTCTGCACTCAGACCATCAACTTATCAAATACCAAATCAAATGTTCTACATTCACCAGCATGATGCAAGCTGAGTTGCTGAGTTATCTTTCGCTTCACATTCATCGCAATACAGTTACTCTGGTTTACTGGTACTCACCAATCTCACTATGTTACCAATATTTATTACAAGTAATTTCAAATGAGAGTAGAAATAAAGCATGAATGGATATTAATTACACTTGTAAAATGTGTTTAAATACCCCAGTCAGGCAACTTCTCACAGATACTTAATCTTTTGACTGGCAGAAACTTCCACTACAGTACTATGCAAAATCATCCTAGTCAGGATAATATGTCTGGGTGAGAGAATACCAACAAATAACTTATACAGTATATCAAGTTCATATCTGCACTTTGAAACCAATGTTGTAAATAGTGTACTGTAAGCAACAGGTACATTCTAGGATACAAGTTTATCAAATTCTCACCTCCTCTACCTCTCACTCTCATCTATTGACTAATATTCTTAACTTGAACAGGTTTCATAACTTGATATACCCATATGTGTGATTCTCCTTTATTTGATGTGTCTGTGGGGAAAGTAACAGACACTCCTTTGTGTTAAGTAGATGCGGTGAAACAGTAGGTGAACTTGTGTATCAGACTGTACAATCAATTAACTTACTATACGGTACTTCAATCTTGTAACACAATACTGTACTTACTGAACTTGGTGCTGATCTTTCTAGTGTCAGGATAACTTGAACGAGCACATCAAACAATTTCACCATTATCATTTCGACATCCTGATGTAGAGTTGCTGGTAGCTAAGAAAGGGAAAATACAAAGTATATTAAATATGAATCTTCAAACATATGAGTTACACTCTAGGAAAAATTATCATAACTGACAGGTCACAAATGATGATATGCTGGATACACACTATGCTGAAAAAAAAAAAAAATGTTTATATAAATAAATGGATTATACATATATAAATATATATATCGTTGTCGTTGGCATCAGCCGTTGAGGTCCACTGCAGGACCGGCCTATCCCTACCAAAGCAGGGACGATACAGCTACGTATTTCTACTCAGTGGCTTAGGCTGTCTGGTAGAGACTGTATGTAGGGTGAGAAGTGCTTGTGAGTGTAATTGTTGTGTTGTAGTGGCTTTGGATGTATGTGTGGTCTGTGAACCAAGTGTAATCGGCCTGCCTTAAGCCGATTGGGGGCAAGCACAATAGTATGTGACACTGGTTCAACCATAGTACCCTTTGTGTCTGCCAAGGTGGTTAGTGGCTTAGTGAAAACTTCCCTAAGTTTTTACAACTTTGGCGGGAGGCGAACCCGCACCCACCAGCGTGCAAGATGCACACTCTGCCACTGTACCACAGAGGCTCCATATATATATATATATATGCTCCTCTGTGGGGTGACACAGGATTGGATAATGAATGAAATATATATATATATAAATATATATACTGTATACAGTAGGCGCGGAAAGTGTTGACGACATCTTTAAAAAAGAAAACATTCTTGTGGTTAGCAAGGAGAAACAAATTAATTAACACTCACCATTGAATTTAGTATTTACTGGCATTCCCCTTCACCTTTATTATCTTCTTAAGGCGTCTGGGGAGACTGATGGCGTAGTTTTGCAGAACAGACGGACTAAAACTGCTCCATAGCTGCAGCCTCAAGTTTAGGCAAAGATGATGTGTCCATACTGCGCAGCTGCCGCTTCATGTGCGCCCATAAATTCTCAATGGGATTGATATCTGGACTGTTTCCGGGCCAATCTCGAATAAAGGGAACCTCACAGTCTGTTAGCCACTGTTTCACTGACTTTGCAACATGTGCGGGGGCAGAATCTTGCATAAATACTCTTGCCTTGGTTTTATCAAAAGAGTCACTTAAAACATCACATAATAGCTCCAAATAATTGTTCTGGTTCACTTTTTCATTTGCAGGTAGAATTACCAACCTACCAACACCATAATATGTAAAGCAGCCCAAAGCCATGAGTGAGGCTGGGTATTTAACAAACTTGGAAGTGTACTTAGGATCCAGGTTTGTGGTACACTCGTGATGAAGGGGTACCAGTGACAGTAAATGTTGACTCATCACTCCAAAGCACAGTTTTCCATTGCTCCTCACTCA
>JAGKTI010007939.1:21307-35194 GCA_018397915.1 Birgus latro | reverse complement strand
CATAACTCCCCCAGTCAGAAAACACCATTTATATTTGCATTTCCGGTCACCAGGCGATATTATTTTATGAAAGCAGCGTTGTAATGAAGAGAGCACCGTGTTAATGAAGAGGTTATGGAAGACTTCATCTAACCCCGCCAGCCTGAAATGCCTCTCCGGTAAAAGTTGTCTGATGATGGCAAGAATAAACCAAAGGAATGAGTCACCGGATTCAAGGGGTTAATTACCAGGTTCCTCCCTCCTTTAATTGCCCTTCCAGTCACCGTTGTCTGTCCTCCTTTTTCCTGCATCTTCTCTCCCCCTTTAGCATTCTTTATCTACTCACTAGCTTCTGTCTCTCTTTTTAAATCACATTTTCCTGATCATTTTTCCTTTTCTTTTAACACTCAGGTCCTGCGACTCGTCCTCAGCTCCTTAAAATCATCAGATATTAACCAGAAATTAAGTAGTTGTTCGGACCATGAGAGGGTACCATTATGAAAACTCTAAGGTTGTTATTTGTAGTCAGCTTAATATATATAATGGTCTACTATTCCTCAAAGCTACCTGTTCACCAGTCTCTGTATTTGCTTTTCTGTCATCTTATGTTTCCATTCTTTTCACGTCTGCTATATTCCTTCTCCACGCACCACCTTCTACACATCCTTTCTTACCTCACGTTTCTCCCCCTCTTTTTGTCATTTACTCCCCCACCTCCGTCCCCCCATCTCCTTCATCATCATTCCCTCCCTTCCGTGTGCATGGCCTTCACTCTTTGTCATGCACACGTCTCCGCCTCACTCAATTTATTCAAGGATTTTTATCCGTCCCAACCCCTCTTCAGCGCAGTGGTGATTTAGTATTTTCCTGCCACGTCCTGAAGCTTTGCTTATTTATTTCTTTATATACATGTTTATTTTTTATTAACTTTGGGAAGCCCTCTCGAAGTGCTGGGGAAGGAAAATTTGCAACAGACCTTTTCAGCTCGATGACTTGTATTTTCAACTGCTGATAGACGACTATACTTAGCATAATGTATATATAAGACGGACCCTTTGGAATGAACGGGCCAATATATATTACTTCACATACTTGCCTTCCTCTTCCCTTTCTCCTCCTGTTCTTGCTCCTCTTCGTGTTTTTTCACCCTCTTTCTTCCCCCCCCCTTCCCCGCACCAAGCCCCCCCCCACCTCTCTTTTCTCCCTTTGCCCCTTGTTCCCTTTTCCTTTGGCCCCTGCCGCCTTTTCCACTGTTTCCTTTCGTTTTCCCTTTGTCCCCCTTCTCATGGTCCTCTTTTCCCTTTTCCTCTATCCCCTGTCCCCTTTTCTTATATTGTCTGTCCCCTTTTCCCTTTTCTCCCATCCCCCTGGTCCCATGTCCTCTTTCCCTGTTACATTTTCCTCTATCCCTTTTCCCCATGTTCCTGTCCCCATTCCACATCTTCACCTAAATTCCCAACTCTTCTTTTCCTTGCACTTTTCTTTACTTTTACATTTTCTTCATCTTCCTTCCACTCCTTTGCCATCCTGTTCCATTCCTCACCCGTCAATCTCACGCATCTCTTACTTGTTGTCTTCCACCTCCCTGTCTCCTCTCTCCCTGTCCCCCTTTTCTCTGTTCTCTTCTAAATTCCTTTACTGCGTTTTTCCATTTCCATTCGTTCATTCCCTCACTCTTTATCTCCGTTCCTCACCCTCTCCCAAATTATGTATGTGTCCTCTTCCCTCTCCCTTCGCCCTTTCCCTCGACCTCTTCCCTTCCCACACCCTCTCTGAAATTCTCTCACTGTGTCTTTCTCTCACCCATTACCCTTTTATTCACTCTACCTCTCCCTCCCTCAGCCCGTCCCTCCTCCCCCCAACAGCACCTCTCCTCATACCCCGTTCTCTTCCCTCTCCCGCTCCGTATATCCCTAACCTTGCCATCCCTTGCCTCACTGCATCACCTTCCCTTTCGCCAAATCCACCACTCTTCAGCCTTTCCCTGACCCTACCTTTCCGTTTCTCTGCCCCTCCCACTTCTTTTCTCTCCATTGCCTTCTCCCTCCTCACTTTCTCTCCCCTCACATTACCCTCCCTCTCCCGGTTCCTCTCTACATCCTCCCTATTTCCCTCTGCTTTTCCGCTTCCTCCCCATTTCTCTTTCCCTCTCCACCTCCTCTCTCTATTTCCTTCTCCCTCTTCTTTTTCGCTCTTTTCCTCGCCCTTTCCATGCGGCTCTCTCTCGCTCTCTTTTATTCTTCCTTTTCCTCCCCCCAAATCCCTCACTTTTCAGCCTTCCTCTCACTCTCAACCTCTGCATGCGTCGCTCACAGTCGCTTCTGTTTCCGCCAACTTTCCCCTCCTCCTTTTACCGCGCCACCCCTTCCCTCACCTTCCTCCCACCAACCTTTTCCTGACAACTTCTCTCACTCCCCCTCCTCCCATTCCAGTTAGCGCCTTCTCCCCTCCGCTTTTTATTTGCGTTTCCCGGCTCCCTTCCTTCCGCTTACGTTCGTTTAGTTTCGCGGCGTTTCATGCGTCCGAAACTGCTGTACTCCTGCTTCCTTTGTGTGCATTTTTCACCCGGTGTTGTCGAATTCTTTCCTGTCACATGCAGTCACCCCTTCCTTTCATCGTTTGTTGTTACTTTTTGTATGCTCTCTCTCTCTCTCTCTCTCTCTCTCTCTCTCTCACACTCACACACACACACACACACACACACACACACCCTTTCTTCACATCTTTTTTACCTTTCTTTCTTCATATTTATCTGTCTCGTTTAATCTCTACCCTATACGAGCCTCACCGTTTCATCATTCATTTCATTGTGGCAACTTTTCGGTCCCTGTGTCCATCCCCCCATTTCATCACCTTTCCATCTTTCTCTCTGTAAACCTTCTATCACCAAATGATATTATTGATAACGCCTGACTGATTTATTGTGGGTAACGCCAGACGCTTATACAAGTATTCCTGCTAACAACAGATGGTGCTGGAGAGGGACACCTTTATTTGATGGCTCTTTTGTAACCAGGTGGTTCTGCTGCACAATTATACTGGTACAAACGTTTTTCAGCTCCTTCCGTGAGCCCCGAAAGGAGGGGAGTTGACTGCAGGAGAAAGGCACCTTCAGCCTGCAGTCCACCTGGTTCATACTCAGCCGAGCCTGGGGCCACAGCAGCGACTAAAATCTATTTTCTCTAGAGTGAGAGAACCTTGGTCGTGAAAGATAAAGAAGCCATTTCCATTGAGGTCTTTGGCTCTGGTGAATGGGCGAGAGTGGCTTCTGCTGTCCCGTCGCTTTAGTAACTTCTCTGACTAAGAAATGAGGTTAGCTATTAAGGCCACTCCACCTGTTTGGGGCCGAGAGATCTTTGTGAACTGGTGTGTGTATCTGCATTGCTAGGTTACTTTTCCATTCCTTCACCCCTTCCACCGTTTCCCTCTCTTTCCTCAGTCATGTCATCCATCTCTCCATCCCCCCCCCCCCCCCCCCCCCTCCCTCTTTATCTTTCCCCCCCCCCCCCCCTCGCCTCGCCCCCCCCCTCTCTCTCTCTCACCTTGCCTACCTACCCGTCTGTCTAGTGTAAGTCATTACTGTGAGCCCACAGCATAGCGCCAGTGTATTCTTTATTAATGAACGGATTTAAATGAAACTCTGTATTTTTAAACTTCAGTCTAGGTCAGTCATATACTCGTACAGAATTTGAGAGATTTCCTGACATATGGACTTTTAGTCACATGCTGGAAATTAAATGCTGCGCAGTAAGTAGCGCGGCGCTGTGTGAGCATCTGTTGCTCGACTGAACTGATCCACTCATCATGGCGTACTCGAAGTACAACTGTGTATTTTGATTATCCTCATTTCACTCAATTTTTATTTCTTGGCTGTGGGATCATCTAAAGGGAAAAGGATATGAAAACAAGCATTGTACACTTGATGAGTTAAAAGAAAACGTTATTAGGGAGATAGCCAACCCAGACAGCAAATTGCACTTAAAAATCACTGCCTTGGAACATCAGGTTTAGCTGTGTTTAAGCGCAGAAGGCCTCTTCCTATAACTGTGTATTAATTGTAATAAAGTGAAGAAAGTAAGTACAAAATTTAGTGTAAATCGGTTAATTTGCAACAACAATATCGGAATTATTCTGTGGCCTCAGAATAACCTTGTATATACCAATCTGTCAGTCTATCTGTCTCTATCTGTCTATTTATCTTTCCATCTGTTTATATATATATACAGTATCTATCCGTCTGTATCTTTATCTATCAATCTGTCTCTCTATCTTTGTTCCTCACGCCTTCCTTCTTCCACCCTTCCTTCCTCACTCTCACTCCTGCCATCCGTGCCTCCCTCCCTGTTCAGTAATGGTGCTGGAGAAGGGCGGTCTCGGCATTACCCCCGCCTTAATCACCCCGCCAAAAAACACTAATTAGGGACGATTTTTAGCCCGTGATGTACGTATCGGGGGGGGGGGGGGGCGGGGGAGAAGAAAAAAGAAAAAAGGAGGGGATAATTGAGGGTTAGGGTGGGGGGGAAGAAGGAAGGGTTTAAAAAAAAAAGGGATAGTTGGGTATGGGATGGGGCGTGATGTGGCGGTGTGAAGGTCTGTGATGTGGAGGTGGTGGTGGGAGACCGATGGAGGGTTAATTCCTCCCCTCTACCTGTCTTTGACTCATGCGCCTGTCGCTTTCTTGTCCCTTTGCCTGTCCCTGTTAATTAGTATGCTTTTCGACTGTCTGCCTCACCCTCTGCCCCTTTCCCCTCCCGTCGTCTACTGTCTCTTCGCTGTTAGTGTTTTTTTTCCCTTGCTGTCCCTAATCCCTTGCTCTCACTTCATTCCTTGATTATCTCTTCGTTGTTAATGTGTCTTATTCTTCCCCCATGCCGCCTTTATCACTTTACTTTCTCCGCGCGCGCATGGGTGTGTGTGCATACGTACTTCTGGCTTTCTTTACCCCTACCCTTTTTTTTTTTTTTTTTTGGGTCCTTGGCTGTCATTCCTTTGCGTCCCTGTCTCCTCTTTCATCCCATTGAATATTTACTATCAGTGTCCTTTTAGCTGGTGTTTTGGCTGTTTCTGTCTCTGTATCTATCTTGGTTCCTTGGCTGTCTATTCCTCATGCATCTGTCGCCTCCTTTGTTCCTCTGGCTGCCTTTCTGGTATTAGCGTCCTTCTAGTTGGGTTCGATATTATCCTTGGCTGTCTGTCCATTTGCTCTCTCTTGGTTCCTTGGCGTTTTCCCTCTGTGTTCCTTTCTGTCTGTATTATTTGACTGTCTCCTCTTTAGTTCTGTCTTTACGATAGTTTCTCTGTAGTGTCTTAGCTGTCTCAACTTCCTGTGGCTGTCTTTCTATCCCTTACCTGCCGTTTTACATATCTTTCATTATTGTATGCTTCTTTATTCGTCACGTACCTTGCATCGTTCTCTGAGTTTCGTATTGTCTTTCGTTGTCTTTTCTTCCTCTGGCTGTCAGTGAGTCCCGGTTGCCTTTCTGTTTGTTTTTGTTATTTTGCCTCCTACGCCGAAAGTTGAAAATTATGGTTAAAGATTGTGGAGATGTTCTCATTAACTCGACATGAAGAGGTTACGTTTTGGTGAGACAGTGGTAACTAAATTCGTTATTCAGAGTGTCATTTGTTTTAGTTTTGTTTATTTTTGCTGCCAACAGATGGTTCTGTACAGCTTGGGGGAGATCTCGAATGAGAGAGCTCTGGTATAGCCTTTATTAACCACTTCAATAATTGCATTTTTCCCCTAATCTGAATAAAATCGCCATGAAGTCTGAAGAACAAGCTAATAAAACACGTCATCTGATTGCCGGGGTTAACCAAACATGAGGTCAGTGTGGTATGACGGGAAGGAGTACGTGCTTTACTGAGGACCTTGCTGGTTTGTACCATGTTTGACACGTTTCTTGGCACTTCCCCCCCCCTCTCTCTCTCTCTCTCGGCACTTCCCGCCCCCCCCTCTCTCTCTCTCGTGTATGCATTTCCATTCTTGACTGGGTGGGTGAGGGGGAGGCTTTATATTTGGTTTTCCCTCATAACATCATTAGATCAGCCAAATTATAAATATGATGATGATTCGTTTTTGTTCGTCTCCTAATTGTCTCTTCGTCAGGCGGTCGGCTCAGTGTCCTTTCCGTCATTTTATCCTCGTTCCTGTCAGTTTCTCTCCCCCTGGATGATCGTCCCTGAGGTGATTACTTTTCTCCTGTCTCCGTCTCGACCCTTCATCTGTCTTATTACATTTCCCAAAGGATTTTTTTTTTCCCTGACTATTCTTGGTGTTCATGTTCTCGTTTTTCCTACCAGCACTTGTTGCCACGGCCTCACGACTGTATTTCTATGCAGTTGAGCCAGAATTGTATTATCCACGCTCTGTATGAATCTGGTATCTCAAAGACATTTTTCTCACATTTTCAGATTGGTCCATCAATTTTTTTTTTTTAAATTCAGGAAGTGTAAAAACACGGGCACGGAATCTCCAGTCACCGAAACAACCATTGCAATAAGACACGTGTCCTATTCGGCTTCGAACGTGGTTGTTCTTGCAGAGTAGCCAGATCTGTGTAACCGAAAAGACCCATCAACTGCAGGCAAGCAACCACCCCTACAGGGCTGTCCGGTGCAGTGAACCAATGTACCTTTGTAGCAGACACCACCTCGCCACAGCCAGGCGCAGGAAAAAGTTTGGAGAATGCTTCCCTGATCGACGCCCCATTTGGGTTACAAGAAAGCAATAGGCTTGACGTTCAGTGTAGAGCCACCCGAAGTGGAAAGAAGTGTAAAAAGTAAGAGGAAGGATGGGAGAAATAGGAAGAGAGGAGGACAGGCACAGAAAAAAAACGATGATGAAGGTGAACGTTATGATATGGAGCGAGTTCGATCCGAACGTGCCCTCTAACCCGTTTGTTCTGCGATTCTTTTTAGAGTTGCAAGTGCAAGCAAATACATGCTTATTGCTTATGTGTAAAGATATGTATACACACACACATACACTTATAAGCAAACTTTGGGAAATACCTTGCATTTTCTTGCGAATTTTGCCTCTGAAGTTTGTTTATTACGCACGCAGGGGTGATACTTTTTCAGCATGGATGCTTTTTTCCTGTGGTCACATTTTTAGAGGCAACCTTTTTCTAGTGGTGGCTGTGGGACGGTTTTTACCTTGTGAGAGTTTTGAAGGCAAACTGGTCTTACTGCTAGCTCTGGTACAGTTTTTACCCATAGTCACACATTTTGAGTCAACCTGTTCGTCGTAGTAGCTGTGGTACAACTTTTATCCTGTCACGGTTCATAGTGATAGTTGTGTTTTTATTTTCAACCACACACTTATGCCTCTTATAATAGGACTAAATTCACAAAATCCGGGGGATGAGTCCGAGGTGGGGGCGAAATATTCGGGGGGGGGGATGTATTTCGTGTCTTTGAATGAAACAATATTTGGTCGTACTCACTGGCTCTTGACCAAGTGTTTCACTCCGTGGGCGATGTATCACCTGGTCGTATACCATGTTAATTATCTCTCGCCTTGTGTTTGGCTGTCTCTGCTTCATAGGGTCATATTCCTTCTGGCACAAGAGACTTCATAACACCTCACCCCTGGAGAGTCGTACTGCAAACTACTCCTAATATTGCGCATCAGTAACTTAAATTACAAAGGTGCAAAGTGCATAATTAATCGCTAAGGAAGGAGTGTTACGAAATCTCCAAAATCAGCAGCATAATGCACTTAGTGGACGCTTCCCAACATAGATTTGCTTAATCAGTATTCAGTGCCTCGTCCGTCTAATTGTTTATGTCCCTTGAATATTTCTGTGCACCTTGTCTAACAGTGTCCCACCTTCATTTTTTTTCTTGCAGGCAGCTTGTCATCTATTTTATTCACAAGAGGCTGTGTCCTCAGCACAAGCTGCCTTCAGAAGTTCCACTTGTGCGCTTTTGCGTATTGCTATCCACCTTCACTGTGGAAACGAAGTTAACATTGTTAGCTGATAGCTCCAGAGTTCGAACATTAGTGCGGGCGGTAGGCGCTACTCATCTCATGTGTCAGTCCACCCTCTGTGGGTTGGTAGGTATAATGAGTACATAGAATAACACCAAGGCAAGATAACTGTGGTAACCTGGAAGATAAAGTGACCTATCCCAGGATAATGGGTGAATAATCCACCACAGGCTCAAAGCCCAAGTTACGGAAGTTACGGAGACGACACAGTTTCCAAGTGCCTCGTGATGTCTGTTCCCCCCCCCCCCCCCCCCCCCCCCCTGTCCATTTTCTCGTGTTCATTTAGTTCCTCGTCGTCCTATGACTGTTTGTTCTATATTTTTCTTCATGTTCAGATTTTCATGTTATTTTCTGGTCCCTGTGTCTCGTTTGTCTGTGGCAGTCTTTTTATCCGGCAACTGCCTTTTCCTACCCTGATGTTTTGTTTTGCTTTCAGATTGGTTTTCCATTAATTTAACCGCGTCAGTCCGGTGATGCATATTTTATTATCCTTGCGATTTACAGAGATTTTTCGAACTGAAGAGGCTATATTGTCCTCATTAATCCTTTCATCTAAACTGGCCCTTCCTAGCTATATGTAATTGTTGGTGAATAGGAAAAGTAAACTGGAACAGTATGTCATCGAAATGAAGGGGTTAAGAGGTCATAGATGTTTAAGTCTCGCTGTATGAGGAACGTGGGAGAGTGGGGAGGTGTAACGGATTTATGGGGAAGAGCATAAAGGGAGAAATTTATGGAGAGAAAAAGCTAATGAATACAAATTTAAATCTAAGTACAGTACAGTATCTGACGTCCCACAAAATGGAATGGTAATTAGCCCAAGCAATTATTCTAATTTAATTACCACACCAGCCATTCTCGCTCTTGGTTTGGCTCCAGAAGTAGACTACAGTCAGGGTCATAAATTCTCAGTAATCTGCTGCGTCTACATTTCGCTTTCCTCAGCTGGCTAATAATCGTAAGCTAAGAGAGGCTTGGTATGTTTCTCTGCCCATAGATATGATGCGACAGGGAGAACGACATGCCGCAAGTGTAAAGTATATACTGTGGAATATTAGGCGTACTTTTTTTTCCTTAATTGTACATCATCACACCCATGTCGGCGATCCTCGGGTGCTCCCTTATTTGGCTGGGCTTACGTGGTTTAATTCAGAAGACGTAATTAATGTAGCGTCATAATCTGGTGTGATTAATTCAGCCTGGCCAGTTTAATATGCGTGGCTTTGGTAATTAAGGCTGGTTACGGAGACTGGTAAGTGCTCCGGCCTGAGTTACCACAGACGGACATGTGCAGTATGTGCGGGATAGTGGGAGGGAGGTGTGGCGGTGTGAGGGGTGTGGGTTGGGGGTGCTGGGGGAAGATAAGGGAAAGTGAATCAGAAGATGTAGACGTTTGGAGGATAGATTAACTCCATCAGAGAGCTCTCCCCCCTAAGCTGAGTACAACTGAAGTCAGATTAAGAGTGAGGGTGATGGGAGAAGGTTAGGGATAGAAAGCTGGTGAAGGAGTTTGGAGGACGTATTATTTAACTCTTTCACCACGAGACGTCTTCCCTAAAGTTGAACAACAATGTCTGATGGTGATAAGATGGAAACAAAGAAAAAATGAAACTCCGTCATGGAAAGGGTCCCTTTAAAGCTGAATAAAGAAGTCTTTGGGGGTAAGAAAGAATAAAAAAATAAAATTCTTCATCGCACTAAAGAGGTTGAGAGGTTAATGGCCAAGAGGTGTATAAGAGCATAAGTGGAGATGGTGGAGGCAGGGGGACTGGGGGAAGGGAATTTTTACCCCTTCAGTACAATGACGTCTTTATTTCTGCCACCTACAGATGATTTCATTAAAGTTTCTCAAGATTGCTTCTGAATGGGTTAATGAAGGCCCTACCCATTCGAGAAGTCTTTCCTTGGGCGAATGATATCATCTGAAGTTAACAAAAGTAAAACGTACGCCATCGGACTTAAGGGATTAATGGAAAGTTGGTATAGATGAATTGAATGGGTGTATTACAAAGGTGTATAAAGGTGCAGCTGAAGGTCAGAAGAGGTGATGCGGTGGGCATAGGAAAATTAGTTGAGGGATTGGCAGTTATAAAAGGAAGTAGTGACCAATTTTACTTTAGCTGTATATGTGGCAGAGAAGATATAGAGGAGTATGAAAGCACTATTGGAGGTGATGAGACGGGGAAGGTGGAATGGGGCACCTGTTGTAGGGAAGAGGAGTTCTTGATTAAGGGTGGTAATAGGTGAGGGGATTATTTAGAAGTATGACAGAGAAGATGTAGACGAGTATGGGGTCACAAACCGGCGATGATGAGGCGGGGAGGGTGGAACATGAAAGGACTGGCGGAGATGTTAGGAATAACAGAGGGAAGTAGGGACGGGCAAAGGGGCTAGGTGTATTTATGGCAGAGAAGACATAGAGATGTGTAGAGGCGCAATTAGAGTGACAGAGGATGGAGGGCATAATGGCACTAGTAGAGGAACTGGGAATTATAGAGATCAGGTGGGGACAGATGAAGGGGATGGGTATATGACTGGCAGAGAAGAATGCAGTAGTGTTTGGGTGCAGTTGGAGGAGATGGGGAAGTGAGGATAGGGAAAGTGGCGGAGGTGTAGGGAAGCATAGAAGGAAGAGGAGGACGTAGAAACAGATGGATAGCCGGAGTTTACTACAGGTGATGGCGAGAGTAGGAGGAATGGCTGACAGTAAAGGGTTTGAAAGGAAAGGTGGAGACGCAGAGGAAGTGATAAGACTACTACTCTGAAGGGAAGATGCCAGAATTAGGATAGGCTGAAGCGTGAAAAGTAAGTTGTTTCATTTGTCCCATCGTTACGGTGATGTCGTTTTTATTTAATTTTGTGTATTCATTTTTAATTATTTACTTATTTTAATGAGGTATTAATATATTTATTTACTTATATGCTGCCGCGAGACGATTTAATTCACATTTTGGGAGACATACACTAATGAAGGGGTTAAGAGAACAGGCAGACGGATTAGGATAGGAGATAAACATATGTCGCTGGGGTTAGGTTATGGGAGAGGAAGCCGGGTTACAGATGGCCTTGCCGAGGGGGTAGGGTGTGACAGGGATGTTGCAGCTGAGGGGGAAGGGGAGGGGAAGGGAGGCAGAGGGATTAGGAATAGACTGTCAAACAAGATGTAAGAACTGTAACATGTGCGAGAAATTTGTCAGGGAACTGGATAACTGATTTGGTGTCAGATGAATTTAGTTAACTATTGTTAGTTTACAGTATATTGGAAGGTTATGAATGGATGGTTACGGACTGAAGTTTATATATACGGCATGTTGAGACGGAGGATTTGAATGTGGCCGTTAGGGTAAAAGCTTATATTAAAAGCGGCATTATGTGATAAAAAAAACAAATGCACCCAGTGTTTAACCAGGCAGGTGACGGAATAGCTCCACCCCACGATGATCACGAGAGCAACTAAGCTGAATCTTGCCAGTGAAAGGTTGAACCGAGAATTTCAAAGGCTTGGATGATGACCATTTCGCTGGGCACGATGTAAACACTTTTCCCAAGTTTGTATTATCCTTTTTCTGTTCTCATTTCTATCCATCCCATAAAACAGTTGGAAATTAGGGTAAGATAAAGATGATTGGGGCATTTCAGGTATTTATCATCTCACAGTTTTGACATTGCTAGCACTTCAAAATCAGAGAGGGAGGGGGTGGGGCATGTAAGACGAGATATGGACTCGGGTGATGAGAGAGAGAGAGAGAGAGAGAGAGAGAGAATTTGGTGGGGGGAGGCGTAGCGTAAGACAGAGCGGGGAAAACATGCAGAAGGAGAAGCAAGGGAGAGAAAGGGAGAGGGTCAGGGAGGGAGATGCTGGGAGGGATGAGAGAGAGTGTCCGAGATGATACGTGAGGAAAGGTCAGACAGTGGCCAGAACCCCCCCCCCCCCCCCCCCACCCCCCCCCCCCCCCCCCCCCCCCCTCTCTCTCTCTCTCTCTCACACACACACACACACACACACACACACACACACACACACGGTTGGCCCGAGAAGTATTTGGGACCTTTCACCTATTTATTTTTAGCATTATTATTCTCTCCGACAAGGAGAGTGTCTTCACCCCTGTGTGTTTGTTTGTTGGTCTGTTAGCAGGATTGCTAAGAAACTAAGAGAGAGATTTGGATCAGATTTGGTGGGTAGATAGCCCATGTCCCAGGTAATAATTGATTAACTTTTGGTACCGATCCGGATTAGTTTGTTTGACTGTTAGCAGGATTACTCAAAAGCTAATAGAGATATTTGGACCATATTTGGTGAGAAGATAGCCCATGTCTTAGGGAACAGTCGAGTAACTTTTAGGACCGATCCAGATCGTATTACAGAGTCTGGATCTGGAAAACATTTTTTGTGAAACCCTAATCAATGATGAGAAAACCTAACCCATTATGAAGAGTGGTTTGGAAATTACGTTGCTCTTGTCGGAGAGATGCGCTCCACTTAGTGCCCCTCTAGGCGCGGAAAGTATTGACTTTTTGCCGACGTCATTCTTTTTCGCGTTAAGTGAAGTAGGGTCAATACTACCCTCCCCTGTGATGCGAAATGAGCTGACGCTTTTTCAACGGGAGCTGGCAACCCTGCTTGATAGGTTTGGCACCACAGGAGTAGGCTCAGTAATGTTTGGGCAGCCACAGGAGGAGGATTGTCTCTGTGTGTGATGCACCACGAGGGCATGTTTTGACTCAAATAACACAGTTATTTGGTTACCTACCACATTCTCATCATGCCTAAAGTAACCACAAGCAAGGACAAACGTGTGGAAGTGATTACTTTATACAAAGCTGGCCACAAACTCCCATTTATTGCAAATCAGATGGTGTTAGACTGAGGACAGTGCAGAGACTGGTGAAGCGGTTCAAGGACAGTGGGGAGGCCATTCCTCCCACTCCACTTCCCAAGCCTGGGAGACCTCGTAAGACAACCTTCAGGACCCGTCAGCTGATCTCAAGGCAAGTTAGCAAGGATCCAAGGCTAACAGCACGGGATTTAAAAGAAAAGAACCCACAGTTGCTGGCAGATGTGTCTGTCAGAAGTGTGCAGCAGCTGTTGCATGACGATCTGGGCTACAGGAGTTTTTGTGCTCGTAAAAAACCACTGCTAACTGCACTTCAGAAGAAAAAGAGAGTAAATTTTTGTAAGAAATATCTTGCCTGGAGTGAGGAGCAATGGAAAACTGTGCTTTGGAGTGATGAGTCAACATTTACTGTCACTGGTACCCCTTCATCACGAGTGTACCGCAAACCAGGCAGTGACCCCCTGGATCCTAAGTACACTTCCAAGTTTGTTAAATACCCAGCCTCACTCATGGCTTGGGGCTGCTTTACATATTATGGTGTTGGTAGGTTGGTAATTCTACCTGCAAATGAAAAAGTGAACCAGAACAATTATTTGGAGCTCTTATGTGATGTTTTAAGTGACTCTTTTGATAAAACCAAGGCAAGAGTATTTATGCAAGATTCTGCCCCTGCACATGTTGCAAAGTCAGTGAAACAGTGGCTAACAGACTGTGAGGTTCCCTTTATTCGAGATTGGCCCGGAAACAGCCCAGATATCAATCCCATTGAGAATTTATGGGCGCACATGAAGCGGCAGCTGCGTAGTATGGACACATCATCTTTGCCTAAACTTGAGGCTGCAGCTATGGAGCAGTTTTAGTCCGTCTGTTCTGCAAAACTACGCCATCAGTCTCCCCAGACGCCTTAAGAAGATAATAAAGGTGAAGGGGAATGCCAGTAAATACTAAATTCAATGGTGAGTGTTAATTTATTTGTTTCTCCTTGCTAACCACAAGAATGTTTTCTTTTTTTAAGATGGCGTCAACACTTTCCGCGCCTACTGTATATATATATATATATATATATATATATAT
>JAGKTI010007939.1:0-12866 GCA_018397915.1 Birgus latro | reverse complement strand
CTTTCCCATGAGGACATCAGCGTCTAACTCACTCGCTCTAATGTGCCTCTCTCATATTTCCTTTCAACCCCCCCCCCCCCTTCCCCCACTCTCTCTCTCGCTCTCTCTCTCTCTCTCTCTCCCGTCTGGGTGAACTGATTTTAGATTTTAGCCACCAATTTTGTGGGTTAGGATGGCAGTGGAAGGGGTGCGTGCTTCCCGATCTTATCAGCTGGTGGGGGAGGGGAAAGGAAGGGGGGGGGAGGGTAGAAATAACATGCTAGAGAAATCCCGCAGCATCTTAGTTCATCACTCTCACTGCCCCTTACCCTTCCCTGCCCCCCAACCCCCCACCCAACTCTCCCTCGCTGTTGTCCGTTATAGTTATTCTTTTTTCACTACATCCGTTTTCTTTTTGTTGTGTTTTTGGGTTTCTTACGTTGATAATGTGTTTTGATTTTCCTGCGATTTCATGAGTGTTGTGTAGTTATCGAATAAGTGGAAATGTTGGGGAGTTATGGAGTAATGAGGCAGCAGGTGGGGATAAAGGAAAGTGTTGTGGGGCTGTATTTATAAACCCTTTTAAGCTTAACTTGTGAATAAGAATATTTATATATATATACGTTTGCCTTTACCCATACTGCTACCAAGGTCTTTATAGTCAATTTAGAATGAGCACTGAATTAACAGGATCTGAAAGAAAACTAGCAGTGTTAATATTTAGCTGTTATGGAATCTTATTTATCTTGTAAGTAGGATCGAATCCTTTATAAATATCGCCCTTGGTGTTGTGAGCCAGCCATCCAGCCAGCCTTGCCCAGCCCAGCCCAGTCCAGCCCAGCTTCAACCATTCATTTTGTCCTTAGAGGCGACGCTCTCAGTGGGCCAGCCCGGGAAGCCCCTCTTTATGGCCCCTCTGTATAAGGCTGGCCTGGGATGAGATATGATCACCTGTAGCGGGCGGCCATTCATAGTGGAAGATCCCTGGAAGTGGCAAATTGCTGTATAATGCCATATTAATTGCCTTTGTGGGGCGAAATGGATGTGGGATTGGATTATATGGGATCTGTGAGAGATTACTTAACAAATGAAGAGATTACACATACTGTGTATATGGAAAAGTTGGTTATTGCTGAGATGAATCAGTTTAAGCCCGACCTGGGCATAACCTATATCCTCAATGAACAGCTTTTCTGATTGTGGGTAATACTTTCCTGTTGAATAAGTCACGGCACTGTGATGGCAAGACAGATTCACTAACAAGCATATGATCATTTCCCTCCCGTAACTTCCATTTGCTTTGACAGGAAGAACGAGTGTCGTGGAAATATTCTTCACTCTCCTCGCCTTGTCCTGCCTACAAAAACAGATCTCAGCCACGTCAGGGAAACGATGATAAAACTGTCATTCAGCGTTCAGACCATTATGATCCGGCTTTGAAACTTCACTTGTCCGCCCTGGTATCAGTCATACTTACGACAGGGAACGTATCGTAAGTTTGTTCTTAAATCTTATCCCTTGTGCGTGAAGGTGAGGGTTGGTGTTCATTAAGACGGGTGTATTGATATGGTAATGGTTTAGGACAGCAGCCACCCGCCCCTTCCAGCATCGTCCAGCTAGCCACCCCACCCACATTGCCTTACACCCTCCCTCCTGTACTCATTACCTGCCCTTCCAACTTGTTCCACCTCCCCTGCCTTCGACCACTCCCACACTTCCTTTTGACACTTCCCTTCGTTCATTATTTCCTCCTCTTTCATGCTTGGTAAACTACCATTCAGTCTTTTTCTTGTGCTGTTTGATTTCGGTCAAGCATATATTGTTACTTCCCTCCTTATATTGCATTTTTCTTACATTCCTGCTGTTATCGCTTCCCCTTTCTTATATATTCCCTCCCATTTCATTTACTTGCTTGAATTCAAAATTTATTTAAATCCCCAGTTTTTCTTTCTTTAATTTCCTGTTCATATCCTTCGCCTTTCGTATTCTTGTTTCTTTTTGCTTCTATTTTCAGTCTTTTTTCATCCACTTTCCTTCCTTACGGTGATAAGTGCAAACATTTAAAAACCGCTTGGAGGAGTAGTTATGTTCTAATCTTCAGCTATGTACTGTATGTTCACTCCTGAGTAATACTTTTCTGAAGTAAAATGTTCTTTTACAGTTCGAATACTGGAGGACACAACCATAGTACAATTTTGATATGAATCAGATGTTGACACAATGATGCCTTCTTTTTCTGCTTAAGGTAGTGTAGAATATTAATTTCATTTCCCCTTTCGTATGAAATTTCCATAACGGCTTTACGCTGCATGGGAGTTGTTCTCACATTTTACCTGCGGCGATGCTCAGCAGGTCAGTGAGTGGCCAGCGTTCTTCTTCTGCCTCTGGTGGATTTGTTAAAAAGAGGCCTTTGGAGACATAAAAGTGGTACCACATAAGGTAATTTGACATGAAGCATCCAAGTTTGCCATCAGCTGACACCTGTGGTGGTGCCATCTAACAGCAACTGTAGTAAAAGTTCACCATTTGAAACAAGAGCCTCACCGCAGGTCCCTTTGCAATTCTATTCCTGTTCCTGTCGACTTCTGCTTGAGGGTAGGGCGGTAGGGGTGTAGTCTTCCCACTTTGCTGACCTTGTCTCTGACTCATAGAATAGATTAATTATAACTCATCCTATAACAAAAAATCCCAGAAGGATCAGTAGGTTTGTTGCTGTTTGCTTCCCTCATTACTCCTTTGTACTCTTCCCTTCATCGTCCCTTTGTTATTCTTCCTTCCAGCCCAGCCTTTTCTTACATTTCCATCCTGACCTCTTTCCTCCTTTTCCCTCTCTCCACACACTTTCCTTTAACCCTTTTGCCCTCATTTCTCTCCCTACTTTACATTCCTTCCAGCCCTCGTCCCCTCCCCTGCTGTACACTCTGCTCCCAGCCCTCCTCGTTCCACCAGTCCTAACACCCACCTTCATGCCATTCCGCTTCCTTTCCTGACTCGCACCGTCCATTCCAGTCTGCTCATCTGCTTCTTTGCCTGCCAGCTCCCCCTCCTTTGCCCTTCCTTGCGTGGCACATCTTTTCCAGTTCACTTCACTCTGTCACGCGGCCGATATTCACACATTTGGCTTCGTTGATTTTTATTATCGAGCTACCTAAAAATTACCGAGTGATCTGAAGATCAACAGATCCAAATAAGTCTTCTTTCGATATCAGTCTTATTGTGCGGAGCTAGAGGGTACGCCGAGACTAACAAGTCTGCTGGCTTCCTGGCTGCACCATTCCCCCATATTCATGCTGCTGTATCTGATCCATAAACCCGTGTGAGCGATTGATGGTTTGCTGGATCACTCAGAGGCGGGGCGGGGTGCGCAATAAAGAGGTGGTCGCCGTAAAACCTCTCGCCTCCCTATAAATTATTGAAACCTGAGGCAGTGCCGAGCCATAACTCGGGTGGGCAGACGTTCCACCTCCGTAAAGTGCCACACCGGGATCACGTTTCCCCTGTACTGGGTCCTTCACCAGTCCCTCCTCGTACTGTGGTCCCCCGGTATGCTCATGTGCCCTGCTTTGTATACTCAGGCTTAGGCCCGTATAGCCATTGGCTTATGAGGCCTTCTAGCACCGTTTCCTTTGATATTTATTTTGCATATTGCACATTCGTATATTTTTTATACCGTTATTTTTTACATCGATATAGTTTGCATAAAGAACATAGAGGAGAACATCAACGTTATACCTAACCGCCGAGAATACAGACCTCGGTGTAGAGAATCTGTTCGTAGTATTGGAAACTCTGTGTCTTGGTTGTGTAGATTCCTGCAATTTTCATAATCAGAGGATTGATCAAGAACAGTGACTGGTGACGTACTCCTCCTGTATCTACTGTACAAAGAAGTTGCCTTAGAAACTTGCTGCAGATTGCGTCTTAGTCCTTGATCATTCGAACTTTACCTACAACGACAGTCTTGGCCCCGAATGTCGCAGTTAATTCGTTGCCTGCGGTGAGTTTCATGGAGTCTAAAAAATAAAGAGTTCTGTAGTCTCGGCAGAAACGTTATTCGTGATAGGGTTTACATTTGTTGTGTCCTTGGTTCATTTTTAGCATAATAAAATCGTCTGTCGTTTGTCGAAATAAAATGCGGAGTAGGTAATGCTTAACCAAGGGCTAATGCTGTACCCGAAACCATCATTACAAGGAGACCGCTTTACGACCAAGGAGAGGGTGTTGCAGGTAAATACTAAACAGTATAGCGTGTTTTGTTCTTAGTGACGTCAGGGGGACAGGTGAGGGAGAGGGTGTGGCAACAAGACTGGATAGGGGCCACATTTATAAAGAGTTCTGACCAGTTTACACGATAAATGTGACCAGAAAACTTAACAATATATCACAGACCGTTTTGTTTTTCATTTTTTGTCACTGTAATATTGATCCTAATTTGATTGTGAAGTATGTGGTAGCAGTATGGGTGAAGACAAACATGCATAGTCAGTCTCATACACAGCCTGAAGTTAGTATATACAACCGCGGTGGTGTCCCAGAACACCCTCACAGTTTACAGGGAGTGCCAGTAACCGCCCCAGATTTAGCAGTACCTTATCTCGGTTAACCCATCCAGCCCCAGGACATGTTTTATTTCATTCTTCCTTCCTCCAGATGGATTTTTAAAGTTTAGGAGAGGCTTTTCAAACTGAGGGATGTCTTAGATGCAGCCTTCATTAACCTCTGCAATACTAGAGGCATTCTCACGTTGGATAAAATTGTCAGTAAAAAAAAACCAGTATTTGCTGCCTTCAGTGGGTCAAATTAAAGCGATGGATGGTGTCAGAGGGCCGTTAGTGAGGACAGGGTAGTTAAACTCGTTATCATCATGGTATAATGTTTCCAAAGGTCATGCCTTCTGTTAGGAAATCGCCCACCGTGACAAGCTATGTCATTTTATGTTGGTAAAGAGCTTTCAATAACAGAATGATTGTAATCGCTTTTACGTGTACCACTTCCATTACACAATCATTACACAGAATCAGCCTGTCTCGAGTATCATAGCGTATATCATTTATCTCTGGTTGATCCAACTTGCAGGCCTGTGAATAGATTGCATTGAACCTGAATTTCATGTTTTGCAGACCTTTCAAAGTGTCCAGCATGGTATGGATTTTTGTTTTTAAACTTTAACGCCTTCCCCTTCACCTTTCTCTTTAAACGCCCGCTAGAAAAGAAAAATATTTTCGCCTGAAATTGTCCAAACTTGTGGATCATCCATGCATGACCTGTGGAAATTTAAAGTGAAATTCAGAGGAACAGTTTTCAAGAAAGTTATTTTTCTCTACAAAGAGATACTGTAAGATACGATAGCAGTTCAGTAAAAAAGATTGTCAGCTTGAAAAATATGATACAAAATGATAACGATTAGGAATAATATTTGAGGAGAGCTTAAAAGAGCGACAAGTGGATTTGGTTAAAATAATAAGAGATCACAGTAGAAAAAATCTTATGTTGCGATGGCAAACTCCTAAAGTGCTAAGAAAAGTGATATTACGGATACAGTTAGTAATTTTTAAGACTGTTTAGGAGACCGGCCGAAGGCATAAGCAGCAGTCAGTGGTCGTGATATCAGATTATGAGTACAAAGTTATTACCATGGCTTCCTGCTGTCCGGTCGATTCCCACCAGTTGTATGTTAGAACTTACCAGCACATGATAGAAAAATACAGATGCGTGAAAGATCATTGGATTACATTGTTGTTAGAACTATGATTTAATGTTATCATGTTTTATATAATTATGTAACTTGGGAATATATCTTCATGTTAGATGCCTACCTCATAATATATTAACACCAACAGCACTGTCATGATTAATGGAACTTGGAGTACTGCAGGCTGTTTGCAGTGCTAAGAATGCACGAGAATGTTGATAGAGGGACGCTTATATAGCCATTGTGATAATAATGCTATATGCGATGAATATAACGTGCATGAGTGCGCTATCAACATACTTATGACCTTGGGATGCAAGTACAACATACCTGGGTATTAGGGGACCAGCGCAGATGACCACAAATTCTTTAAGGTTTCGAAACACATAAGGTACTTCTTCTTTTTTCACGATGTTTAGTTACGTGTCTGTGTGCAGTTCTTTACTGTCTTCTTTTACTGCACTGAAACTGTATTTTACTGCATATGCCAAAGATGTGATAATCTTTCTAATACTGTTTGATCTGGAGTGTTAGTAGTTGTTTGAGTGAGTGGGTGGGTGTGCCGTGGGTAAGGTGAGTGCAGTGATTGAGCGGGTGGGTAGGTGGGTGGATGGGTGTAGGACGGGCGAGGTGAAGGTAGAGGAATGGGTGGTATCGAGGGTGAGGTGGACGGGGCTGCCCTCTGAACTAATATTTGTAGAGGACAGAGGTATGTAGTCTCCCTGCACACACCAGTATCCTCACACACACACACACACACACACACACACACATTGTGCAGTACACCCTTCTGCCAGTCAACGCCACACACACACGCCCATGTTCATCCCGTACACTTTCACACTTACCTCCTCACAGTCAGTACACCTTTGCTATTCCCTCACACCACGAAAATATACCTCTACCTTCGTATGAAACTCTTACAGATTCATCAACACCTGCACCCTTCCACACCTTTCGTTACTCATCTATAGCTTTCCTCTCTGCTCATAACTCCATTTACACCTTCCTGTAAATTTCCACACCGTCCAATGAAACTACATTAATCTACACTTTACAAATACACCGTCCACTAAACCTACACACTCAGCTACACTTTATTCACATCTCCTCCCTCTATCCTCGCACAGCCATCTGCCCCCCAATCCCTGCCACACATTTCGGACTTGCTGCACACTCTGTCTTCCACACCTACACCCCTGCCTTATCTCACATCTGTACACCTTTACACACTCCCTGCACCATTAGGCCCACCCACTTTCCAGCGTACATCCTAAAACTCATTCTTGCTCATCCTGTAACCCACCTTCCTTCCTACTGTACCCGGCATTCCTTCATCCTCACTTATCCTCACGCAGCCTTATTCATCATCTTACACTTTCGCTCAACCCCTTCACTACGACCGATCTCCCTGAAGGTGATCAGGTTAAGCATCTACACCTTCATTCACTCTTCTTCACTGACGCTAATTCACCCTCCAACACCCCATTTCAGTATCCTATCCCGTAATTCAACCTCTTACATTCTTAATCATTCTTATTCTCAGACACCCTTACTCACTCCCCTGTATCGTTATTTATTCTCGTATAGGCTACTCTTATTCATTCTCCTACACTTTAATTCATTCTCCTACGCCTGTATTTATTTTCCTGCATCCTTATTCATGTAACTAATTTTATTCATTCTCCTGCATCGTTATTCATTTTCTTACACCCCAGTCACTCTCCCTTACCCTTATTCATTCTCCTGTTCTTCTACATTCTGCTACAACATCACTCACCTGCTTACATCCTTATTCACCTTCACACACCATTCTGCATCTCCCATTGTCTCTACACCCCCTCCCCCTCCCCTCCTCTCTCTCTCTCTCTCTCTCTCTCTCTCTCTCTCTCTCTCTCTCTCTCTCTCTCTCCCGCGCGCGCGCGCCTCACCCACCTACACGGCCCTGGAAGCTGATATATATGGCTGGGAAGGCAGTAAGGACAGAGGGATAGGTGGACGTGTGGAGAGGTAGATGGATAGGGGATGGAGGGGGCAGGATGAGGCAGCTAATGAGGGAGAATTAGACGAAAGATAGTCGGCAGGGCAAAGGTGAGGTAGTGGAAGGGAGGTGAAGAGAGGGAGAGGAAGGGGGAGGATGAAGAGGAAAGTAGAGAGGAGAGGAAGGAAGGAAGGAAAGAAGGAAGGAGGGACAAAGATGAGGAAATATGGAATAACATATGACTATTGATAGGAAAGGAAGGAGGAGGTAAGAAGGGGGAGGTTGATGATGAAGGAAGGAAGGAGAGGGGGAAAGGTAGGGAGGAAGTATGTAAGAAAGGATGGATAAAAGGAGAGAGAAAAAGGATGAAGGATTATAGTAAAGAGAGGACAGGAAAAGGAAGGAAAAAATTATTAGGATGAAAGAAGAGGAAGTGAAAAAGGAAGGATAGGTGGAGAAAGGGAGGGATAGTAGTGAAGGGAGAGGAAGAAAGCAAAGAAGGAAGGATGAACAGAGAGGAGGAAGTAAGGAGTAATGCAAGACTAAAGGGAAGGACAGGAAGGTGAAGAGGGGAGATAACAGTTGAAAGGAAAGGATGACTGATGAAAGGAGTTATTGGATGTAAGGAGGGAAAATGAGTGGGGGGGGGGATGGCTGTGAAAGGGGAAGAGGGAAGAGGAAGGAAGGAAGAAAGAGTCGGGAAGGAAGGACGGGAGGAAGAAAAGAATGAATGGCGATGAGATGGAAGGAGAGGAAGGAGGAAGAAGGGTGGCATAGGGGGTTGGGGTAGATGAGAAAAGGAGGAAGGAAGGTTTGGGAGGATTGGAGGAGAGGAAGTAAGGTTAAAGGGAAAGAGGAGGAGGAGGAGGGACAGTTTAGTGAAAGGAGAGATGGAAGAGGGAAAGAAAAAACACTGGATATTACGAGTAGAAAAGGATAGGCAGAATGAGGAAGAGGGATGGTAGTGACGACGGGAGAGGTTGAGGAGATAAGAACTTTTGGGAATGAATGAAATGAGAGAGAAGGTACGGTGTTGAAGGAGGGGTGGGGGAAGATGAAAGAAAAGATTGTGATTAGGAAGTGAAGTGGAAGAAGCAAAGGAATACAAAGGAAAGTAAAGAGCAACGGACCTGGTGATTCTTCCGGAGCTGTTTGTTGCAATGAAGAATCTGTCTGTGATATCTGATTGTGTGAGCTGAAGATATGGATAGCAAAGCAAGAGGCCCCCCCGGCCACCAAACCCTCCACCTGAAACCGGCAGGACAAAGGGAGAACAGCCATGCAGTCCGGAAGAACTCTCATGGAAAATTCATAGGAAAGCCTGAAAAGAAGAGAAAAAACGTTAAATTAAACTGCAAGGGAAAATTATTACCACATTGCAGCTACAATGCGGTAATAACGTTTCAAAGTCACCTGAATTAGTATCTGGTCCCAAATCCTCTGTCAAAGGTGGTCATGGCTGAGTAATTATTCTGACTGATCAACTTGCCTCTCTCGCATATCGTGGAGAATACACCAGCAGTTTTTCAGATAATGTTAATTTTCCCTTGCAGTTTAATTTAGCGTAGGATATAGATTTTTTTCTCTCCTCTTTTCAGTCTTTCCTATGAAATTTTCATGACAGTTTTTCCGGGCTGCATGGCGGTTCTTCTCCCTTTGTCCTACCGGTTTCGCCGGTTTCGGGTGAAGGGTTTGGTGGGCGGGGGAGGCCTTCTTGCTTTACTAGCCTTATCTTCAGCTCAGAGAATCAGATATCACAGGCAGAGTCTTCTTTGCAACAAACAGCCCCGGAAGACTCACCAGGTCTGTTGCTGTTTACTTTCCTTTGTATTCCTTTGCTTCTAAGCAATTTGTTCCTTATGTTGATAAGTCTGCTGAAGCAAGAAAGAAGAGGGAGAGAGAATAACTGATAAAAGAGAAAGTATGCTGGGGATGAGGGGTGAGGATGGTGTAGGGATATAAAACTGTAATACAAGAGAGGAAGAAAGGGATGATAACGAGGAGGAAATAAATATAATACTGTAGAGGAAATGAGGACAGATGAAGGAAGGATGGTGTTGAGAGGAAGGGGATAATGAGAGGAGGAAGAGGAAAGTGAGGAGGGAAGGAAAGAAGGTGAAGTAGGAGAGAAATGAGGTACAAGAAGGACGGTGGTGGGGGGAGGGAAGCAGAATAGGGGGAGGGAGGAGCGTGAAGGAGGTGGAGGAGGGAGGAAAAGTTATGGGTCCTGAGAGGAAAGTAGAGAGAAGAGTTTTGAAGGAGGAGACAGAAAGACGACAGAAAAAAGAGGACAAAGACAGCTGTGGAAGAGAGAAGGCAAGAAACTCGAAGGGAGGGAAGGGGAGAAAGTGGAAGAAAGAACGGAAATAAAAGGGAGAAGGAGAAGGAGGAGTGGAAATAAAAGGGAGGAGGGGAAGGAGGAGGAGTAGGAGCGGAAATAAAGAGGAGGAGGAGAGGAAATAAAAGGGAGGAGGATCTCAGAAACTAGGGAAGGAAGCTAGGAAGGAAAGATGGACGCAAAAGGAACGAGAGGTAACAAACAGCCTCGAAAAGACCATAAGGTCTGTTGCTGTTTGCTTTCCTTTGAAAATAAGGTCAGGAGGAACTAGAGAAGGAGGGAGAAAGGACGGACGGGAGGGGGGTATCTAAACAGTGGGAGAGAATGAGTGAGATTAAGGAAAGGAAGGAAAAGATACGGTATGAGGAGAGAGAGAGAGAGAGTCGGGAATGATAGTAAGAAAGAACACTCATTAATGTCCTTTACCTGCTAACCGCTAGTAATTTAAGGAATGAGCCTGACTGCGATAGAAAATAAATAATCAAGATGTTCAGGGATAAGTATGGCACCGATACTTAATTTCCTCACCATAAAAAATAAATAAATAAATAAATACATGAAGCTGAGCATAATTTGGACTCCATATTTTCTGTGTTGACGCTGCTTATGGCGACCAGTAATTAAACGCAACTTGGGAACTTCATTTTAGTCTTGTAATTTCTCAGGTGTGAATTGGCTGCGTTAAAAATATAGGAGAGAAAACTGGTTGAATGGCAAGCGCAGGCAGGGATAGTGGTAAAATTAGCAGGATAAAAACTGGCTTGGATTAGGACAGAGGAAGTATGGAAGGAGGAAAGTGTGTGGAAGGAAATTAGGAAAATGAAGGAGAGGAAGATGGAAGGAGAGCTGGAAGAAGAAGGAATAAACGAAGAGCCAAGAGTGGGGCCGAGGAAGTAAAGAAGAAGGGTTCACAGAGAGAAAACGGAAAAATGACGTTTGAGAGGAAGAAAAGAACTGTGGAGCTGAAGAAAGAAACAAATGAAAATATGACAATAAGCAAACTAGTGTAAGAGAGAGGAAGTATGGGAAGAAGTGCTAAAGAAAAGAGAGGGAAAAGACAATAGCTGAGAGGACGAGGAAGGGCCGATGAAAGATGGAAGAGGAACGATTGGTAATGAAAAAAAGTTAAATATAAAAGAGGAAGAATAACTGCAAGAAGAAAGAAGGAAAGTTATAAAGGGGAAGGTAAAATGAGGGAAAGAAGTTACGCCAGACGGAAGGAAAGGGGAAGGGAGGGTTGGAGGGAGAGAGGAAGGGAGGGTTGGAGGGTGAGTCACGGGAAGGATGAGGGGAGGGAAGGAGGAAGGGAGGAGGCAAACTGCTCCCCGACCTCATCCTCCCTTTCCTCGCCTGGCAGGCTGGCAGAGCCAGACTAGCAGTGACCACTTTCAGTACCCAGCCAGCCACGGTAGGGTGTGAACGCCTTTTCTCCGGCTCTCCCTGCCAGAGTCTAGCACCCAGCTGCTTTCACTCTATCCCTCAGTATCCTGCATCGACACTGTTTACACTCTTACTTTGTTTATTCTCTCTTGATCGTGGCTGTCTCAGCATGACCGTAGTATTGATATAATTGTGTAATAAGAGGCAAGATTAGTACAAGCATATAATGAAAATCACCTGCACAGTCGCCTGAGAGGTCCACGTGCCAGTTGTTGCTTTGGTTCTGGCCAGGTAAGGAATACTACTAATATTGCTGTCTTCATGAACTCCTATGTATTTTCTGGGACCGGTTTTTCAGTGCATTTAAGTGTCCATTTTTCATTGAACAACTTGAAATAGTTTTTGGCAAAAATAGTACAAGAAAATTAACTATTTGAACACTAATGAAAGTAATACCTTTTGTTGTATTAGAATAGGTTTGATCTGCTTAGGGCATGATAGGTAAGTTCATTAACAGGTTAACTGGGTAAAGTAACACTTTATGTTAAGCACAAGAAATATTTAACCAGTTGACTGTCCCTTTTCCCGATTGTCCTCTATATTTTGTATTTTCGGTAAGACGATTGTGTCCTTTCATTATTGTTTCATCAGTGTTTTTATCTAATTTCTTGCTGCCTGTATGCGTCGTCTCGTGCATATAATGACAGACGGTGGAACCCAACAGAAATTAAGCTAACCTCACCTGGACATAATTTGACCCCATCAGATTTAACCTAATTTACGTTATCTTAGGTTAATAGTCCTTAGGGTCCCGGGTGAGTTATAGGATTTCCTTACAGTACATAAGGAAAATTAAGCCAACACTAGTAAAAACTGGGGCAGACACTACGAGGCGCACAATGGTACTCAACCCAGTTACTTAAAACTTTTGGGCCTGTGGTGATGTTTTACCCACTGTTCTGGGATAAAAAGCCACTTTATTATCCAGATTGCCACAGTTAATTCCCTCAGGTGTTACCCTTGGTACACATTTTAAATACCAATTAACGCTGGAAGGATGACACCGGGGTCTAGTGGCGACAACTGCCCACACCAGAATTCAGACCATAGTGCTTTCTCGCCTGCAGCTTCGTTGCTAGTGATGGAAATCTCTCGGTCACGGGGGGGGGGGATGGTGGTAGGGAAAAAATCGCCAAAACGTTTGCAAGGGAGATTTCCTCAACTGAATAAATTCATGTGATGTTCAGTACGATACAGCAGCCAACGTAACAGACGTTCAGGCGTACAGACAGTCAAATTTATAGCGAAGTAATTACAAGATGTCCATAATGTATTTATTACTGGTGCAGTTTAAGGATGTATTTAATGTACAATTACCCCGTACCAATTTCCTTTACGTGTTGAGAAACAAAGTCTTCACCCTGAGTATGTCGTGTTCATTTTCTTGCCAGTGCCAACCATTTATTTATTTATTTATTTATTTTATTTATTTACCT
>JAGKTI010007938.1:0-35198 GCA_018397915.1 Birgus latro | reverse complement strand
GGTAATGCAAGCTGAAATAATGAACAAATATTTCCAATTGGTTTTCACTAAGGAAAGGGGGAGGGAGTGATTAGAAATATAGTGATAGAAGATACTGAAATACGTGAGGCAAAGAAACAGGCTGCAGATGACGCCGACACCCCCAGTCCCCGAAGGACCACCGAGGTGCACAGCCTACACACAGTGGCTCTGGGCAGGAACGGCCCGGCTGTGTTACTCCCCGGCGCCCCTCTCGCTCCCAGCCGACGCTACACCGAGGTAGCAGTGAGAGGCACCTAGTCTCTGGGAAAAATTCCATTCGGCAGGTCAGGGGTGGAGTTGTTTTATCAACTTCACTCAACGCTGCGGTACAGGCCACTAGCCGTACCGGGAAAGGGGCAGAACAGGCCATCGTCCATTCCCCAGTTGCATACCCGCTGCAGGGCCCCGACATAGGCCATAAGCTGTGTCGGGTTGAGGCAGAGCCTGCCATTGTCCGCTCCTTTCCTGCAGTCTCCCCCCAGAGTAGTGCCGCGGTACAGGCCACAAGCTGTGCTGGGTCCAAGGCAGGACAGGCCATTGTCCATCCCTCAGCTACTTCACGCAGCGCCGTGGGACAGGCCACTAGCCATGTCGGGTACGAGGCAGGACAGGCCATCGTCCGTCCCTCTGCTGCCGTCTCCTGTAGGACCGCGACACAGGCCACTAGTCGTGTTGGGCACGAGGTAGAGCAGGCCATTGTCCGCTCCTCCCCTACAGGAGACTCCTTTCCCCCTCACGGAGACAGGGTAGAGTGAGCCTCGGCTCATTTTTTCCCTGGGGTCCGACAGGACAGAGAAACCGCCGTGCAGGCCTACAGTTGCATAGGGGAATCAGAGCAGGGCATCGTCCACTCCTCACCCTCTCCTCCTAGGATAGCTCCCGACAAGGAAGTCCCTTGCCTGGCCCACCCTGTTTCCTGTGGCCGGGCGGGACATACTCCCTCTCCTTCAGGAGGTGAGTCCAGGGGAGACCCTTTCTTGGAGCCGTGGCAAGACCCTGTCCAGGGCTTTGGCTTCCTCCAGCCCCACCTATGCAGGCAGCAGCAGCAGCTGAGGCAGAGGTCCCACGAGCAGAGCCACTGGCGTCGAGTCCTGTCGGTGATGCCCCCAGCCTGAGGTTGCCGTGAGGCGGCTCTGATGGCGCCGCCGCCCTCCCACAGTTGCCACAGTCCAGCTCCTCCGGCGGCCCCAGGTTCCAGTATCCCGGGTCTCCAGACTCCCCGGGGCCTACTCAGGACTCCAGGACGTGGTCTGCCTAACGTTGGGGCCTTGTCTGGCACTCCCTGGAGCCGGTGCCAGGCCCGCCTACTGGCCCTCTTTGGCCCTAGCCCCTAGCCCTGCATCCCTGTGTGGGGCTTCCTGAAGGGCAAGCCTCACCTCACTCCACCCTGAGGTATCGGGAGTCGGCCCACCAGTATAGTTAAAAGGGCTGTAATAGTGTGCGACTCCTGGACCAGTGTAAATCACCAGGCCATAAATGTGATGCGAGTTTCTTTCTCACAGTGTATGGGCTCTGTTGAAATTCCCAGAGAGCCTCATTGTATAAGACTATTCCCAGAGAGCCTCAGTGTATAAGACTATTCCCAGAGAGCCTCAGTGTATAAGACTATTCCCAGAAAACCTCAGTGTATAAGACTATTCCCAGAGAGCCTCAGTGTATAAGACTGGACGAGTCTTAGTGATCCTCAGTGAAGGTGTATGACATACAGAGCACAGTGCACCTCCTTTGCCTATATTAAGTAATATTCCCTTCCCCAGTGTGATGAATAATTAATGTGCTTTAATGGAAATTAAACTATTATAAAGAAATAGTGCCATCCCTTGTATTCCGTACATTTCCCTCCCCAGTGTATTGGGACACTGCTGAATAAACTCACGCATATCTAACTTACTTATGGGTGTCTCCCTAGTGTACAGAAACACTTCACTCCCCCCCCCTCTCTCTGTGTGTGACAGTGCGCGTGCCTCTGATCGTGATACGCCTTTCGCAAGCGATATATCCATATGTATGTGTATTATAACTAGTGAATCAGTGCCGTCCAGTGCTATATGACTGTTGGTAAATGTAATAATTGTTTTTCCTGTATTAGAGATACCAGTTTAACAGAAGTGCCGTGAATACTGTGTTCATAGTACCATACCTTCCCATGGCCAGTAGAGAGACAGTTTGTTCTTGAGTAAAACCTACCACTAGCCCGTCTCCAGCTAACCCAGAATCTCTGTATTGGTGAATGTTGTATTTGTTTCTGGGAATATACTTTGAATATATGTTTGTCAGTGGTTACTGCCTTGTTTTTGTGTCCTGTCCTCTCCCTAATATACCGACCCTGTCTTGAAAAAGAACCTGCTGTAAGTCTGCGTATTCGAGGGATCGAGAAGTTGACCCTCAGAAACGCGACAGGTAAAAACACCCACCTCTCGCATACGCATCTGGGGAACAAGCAGTTGGCCCTCAAATACGTAGCATAACAGATATAGAAGTGGAAGTGCATGAAGTTTATAAATTACCGTGAACTCAAGATGTTAGGAAAGCCCCAGGACTGGATGGAATCTCTGTTTGGGTACTGAAGGAATGCAGAGAACAACTGGTGTATAAGATTCACAGTTTAATTGTGTGTTCTCTGGAAAAGGGGAAGGTGCCTTGGGAATGGAAGAGGGCAAATGTGGTACCAATTTATAAGGGAGGAAACAAGGAAGAACCCCTGAATTATAGACCAGTGTACCTAACCAGCATGGTCGCGAAATTGTGTGAGAGAATCCTGAAAGATAGATGGATAAAATATCCGGAAGAGATGAATATTTTGACTGAAAGTCAGTGTGGATTCAGAAGTGGAGGGTCATATGTTTCCAACTTGCTGAGCTTTTACTCAAGAGCGATTGACGTGCTACAGGAGAGAGACGGTTGGGTGGTTTGTGTGTACAGTATTTAGATCTGGAGAAGGCCTTCGACAAGGTACCCCATAGGAGACTAATATGGAAATTAGAGCATATCGGAGGACTGAAGGGAAGCCTCCTGGAATGGATGTGGATGAGAGACTTTTTGAGTTACAGACAAATGAGGACAGTAATAAAGGACAGGATGTCTGGATGGAGGGAAGTAACAAGTGGTGTCCCACTGGGCTCGGTTTTGGCACCAGTAATGTTCCTGATTTACGTAAATGATATGGTAGATGGAGTGAACAGTTACGCAAGTCTGTTTGCTGAATGTGCAAAGGTCTTGAGAAAGGTAGAGGTTGAAGAGGACTGTAAAATGCTGCAGCAGGATCTGGATAGGATAAATGATTGGAGCCGGATGTTGGAAATGAAATTCAACGCAAAAAAATGTAAAATATTGGAAATGGGTAAAAGTACCAAGAGGCCATCACTGAATTATTTGATGGGTAATGAATCAATTAGAAAAGCGAGAGAGGAGAAAGGTTTGGGAGTCCAGGATAGTTTGTCACCTGAAAACTCTTGACCAATATAAGAGTGGCATTTCATTACATGGATGAGGAGATGATGAAAAAATTGATAGTGGCCATGATCCGCCCCAGGTTAGAATATGCAGCAGTAGTGTGGTCCCCACACAAAAGGAAAGATATAACCAAGTTTGAGTATACAGAGAACAGCAACCAAGATGGTCCCCAGTCTGCTCAATTTGTTGTACAGAGGGAGGCGGGAATGGCTGGATTTGCCTTCCTTAGAGGAAAGGAGAGAGAGGAGTGACATGATTGCAGTGTTCAGGACCATGATGGGAGTAGATAAAATTGACAGAGAAAATCTGTTTGTGTGGGATGAGAGGGTAACAAGAGGACACGGAATGAAACTAAAGAAGCCAAGCTGCTTGAAGGACATCAGGAAATATAGCTTTCCTTATAGATGCACAGACCTGTGGTATAGCCTGGACAAAGAGATCGTCCAGTCTAAAAACTTAACCGAGTTTAAAGCAAAATTTGACTTTCTGAGAAACAGAGATGGGACCCCATGGGTGTAGCTCATTTCCTGTATATCACAATTAGGTAAATACATAGACACCCAAACACACGGACACAGACACGTATGCATGCAATCACCCAATGCAGGAGGCCTGGTATGGCCATTGTTAACGTTTTTGTTTTACTGTCGGTGTTATAATGCATTAATTTCTTGCTGCAACGTGTTCATAGTTATATTATATACTTTTTACATATCCTAGTGTTTTGTTTGTATATTAGTAATGTGACTATGAGTGTAAAGTATGGGGTTAGCTTGAGATGTAACTGCCGGTTAAGAATTACGAGTGGGGTTGGGTGGGGTAGGGGTATGGGGAGGGTTTGGAGCTGGGGCAGAGGAGGGTGGAGCTCATTTCATCACATCCTTCCGTCTTCCCTGGGTATACAGGGGTACAAAGGGGGAACCCTTGGAGCAGAAATTACTGATCGTGAATGTACCGGGGGGGGGGGGGGGGGAGTGTCTGGAGCGATTCTCTGCCAGCAGATATTGTCCATTGCTTCCGAAATCCGTTGATTCGGAGTCAGTAGAATTGAGGGTCGACTGTATCAGTTCCAGTACTCTTCTAATGCAGTGAGAGGAGGGAGCATGTGGATTGGTTTAGTCCTGCCTCTGCTTTAGTGAGAAAGAGGGGCAATTTCTCCCCTCCTCCCCTGGGGTGTCCAGTCACCCCATCAAACTAACCATTTAGATCATATTTTGATATAGATTGGTTTTTATCTTATTTTTGCAATTTGTTTATCATTATACTGATTTTAAAAATCACAAAATGTATTTTCCTGTGTGTGTTTACCTGACAAATGAGATATGAGTCCATTTGTTATTTTTTCACTGATATTATAATTTATTGTATTTTATTAATATAAATTAATAAACACCACCTACAAGGCATTCAATCTTTTCATTAGTGATTGCAGAGATATGCTGAAGCAGCAGCATGAATATATTTTACATGTTAGTAGCACTACATGTATTTTTGTATTGAGGTGTTGTAACACCCCTCGAGACTAACCATGTTTGAATACCCCACAGGACTAACGAAGGGTTAAATTTCCGCCAGAAGAGAGACTGACACAAACAAAACAAATGCTTTGCTAAAATTACAGTATAAATAGAACATTTCAGGAGACAAGAATTAACTCAGCTTTGTAGCAGCTTCATTAAAAATGACGAAAAGAAATATATAAGTGCCTGGTTTTAAAAATTCAGGCTTCGTTTTCTAGGAAGTAGAACAAAGAAAGCAATGTATTCTCCTCTGTTACACTTTTGTTACAAAGCTTTTTCAAAACTTCAGTAGTGTGTGATGATATTTTGCCACACAGGTTCTTGCATCAACAGAAAAAAATCACAGTAATTTAACATGTACATCGGACGGACAAACTGTTAGCGGTGGTGGCCTCTAGTGGTAGGCAGCTTCACAAGTCCCCCATACACTTCAGTCCCATCTCTCAACTCTTGAATTGTAAACCTAGCTTTCCGAGGCCACACAGTCAAGGACACACAGCACATTCCATCTGATCATTTTTATTTCTGTATGTTTTAGCTTATGAATATCCTCATGCTTTACGGCCCAGGTCTCGCTACCGTACAGTATTACACTCCAAACACATGGCACATACAATGATCCCTTAGCACAAAGTGAGAGCCCTTTTATTGTCAGGAAAGGCAACAGCTCCCTGAACTTCTTACAACCACTCCTTACCCTAGCCATAGAGCTAGCTCCAGCCTCACCTCCATTACCTAACATGTCCTCCAAATAACAAAACTGCCACACACTCAAGAGACTCTCCGACAAGGTCAGTTCTTTCACGCCTGACAGTCTTTGCATGCTCTTCCTGACATGTCACAGACACAACATCAGCATTATCTTGCAGTCTGCCTCTGACACCACTGCACATCTTATGCATATGCATCCACTTATCACAAATACTGCACAAGATGGAGCTGCTTCCCCACCTTTGTGGCAAATTGCCCATGGCCACTTTCCCTCTGCTTTGATAGTACTGCCACCAGCTCTTGGTATTGTAATTTTTGTTTTACCTGCATTTACTCTCAAATCCTTGTGCCTCATTCCGTCTCTCCGCTTCTTAAAGCTTTCCTCATCCTCCTCGATCATTCTTTGCAATCAGTACCAAGACATTAGCATACACCATCTGTGAGAGTCCATTTCTGAAATCATGTGAGAGAGAGCTTCAAGCATCATGACAAACAATAAGGGGTTCAAGACAAGGCCTGATGCATCCCAGTATTCACGGAAAACTCCTCACAGAAATCTGCATTCTCTCACTCCTGGGTGCAAGTACCCACATACTTAGCCATAACCTCTAACCAGCTGCTCCTTGATCCCAGACTTTCTCATTGCCCACTTCACCACCTCTAGGGACTTTGTCTGAGGCCTTCTTCAAATGAAGGGAAACAAAATACAGCTTCCTTTTCCTTCCTACATATTTCTCCTGAAGCTGTCAGACGTGAATATGGCATCAGTGGTCTCTTTGCTTGGCATATACCCACACTGCATTATTTCATTTTGTGTATAAAGGCTCCAACATATTTGCATGCATTGGCCTTGGTCACCTAATGGTGGCTCTCCATGCTGCAAGATCACTGGTAGCCTCCCCCTTCAGTCCCTTATCCCTGAGGTCACACTGTATGACCTTGTTCCAGGTCCTTTTAAGTCTGCCTTCTACTTCCCTACCCCCAGCTTTCACACTTTTCACTTTCTGCACCTAATTGTCATGCCCCATCCTCTCCACATGCCCAAACCATCTCTATATACCTCTCCTCATTACATTACCAATACACTCCTCTGCCATCTTTCTTTTTAACTCTTTCATTTGAAACCTAGCCCCCTCAGGCCTCGTATTCAAGGACACACTGCAGATCCACCTAATCATTGTCATCTCTGTACATTGAGCCTGTGAATATCCTCTTCCTTTACTGCCCAGGTTTCACTACCATACAGCATTACACTCCTAACACATGCTGCATACAAAGATGCCTTAGCACAGAGGGAGAGCCTTCTCAGTGTCAGGAGAGGCAACAGCTCCCTGAACTTTTTCCAACCACTCCTCACTTTAGCCACAGAGCTAGCTCCAGCCCCACCTCCAGCACATAATGTGTCTTCCGAGCTCTTCCACACACTAAAGAGGCTCACCAGGAAGATCAGTCCTATCATGCCTAACAATCTTCACGTGCTCTCCCTGACACACTGCACACATGAAACCAGCTTTATCTTGCAGTCTACCTGTAATTCCATTACATCTTTTATACACTAACTTGTCACAAACACTGCAGAAGATAGAAGTATTTGCCACTCCCTTGTGGCCACTATCCCTCTTCTTTGACAGTATGACCAAAGATACCATCGCCTTTATTTTACCTGCATTTATTCTCAAGCCTTTGTGCCCCATACCATCTATCCACTTCGTAAATCTTTCCTACGCCTTCCTTTCACTCTCTGCAATCAACACCAAATCATCCGCATACAACATCTCCTGCGGGAGTTCATTTCTGAAGTAACATGAAAGAGCGTCAGGCACCATGATAGACAATAAGGCATTCAAAACTGACCCCTGATGCACACCAACATTCACAGAATACTCATCACTCAAATATCCATTCACCCTCACCTGGATGTGAGCACCCCATAGCCATAACCACTCCAACCAGCCACTCTTGATCCCAGGCTTTCTCGTTGCCCACTTCACCACCTCCCTATGAACTCTGCCAAAGGCCTTTTCCAAATCAGCAAAAACAAAATGTAGATCCCTTTCTTTTCCTACATGTTATTCCTGAAGCTTTTGAACAACAAATGTAGCATCAGTGATCCCTTTACCTGGCATAAACTCAAACTCTTGAGAGCTTTGTACTATTCATTAACACTTCTGTCAGCAGCTTCCTGTTCATCCACCATTACTCATCTTGCTGTAGAAGGCATCCCATACTGCTTGGTTTTTCATCATCATCGACATCATTATCCGGACCTCCTTTCCCACCCTACGGCAGGTTGAGGTTAGATCGGCTTGGTTTTTCAATTTCCATATTTTCCTTTTGGGTGCATAGACTCTCTTCTTCACCACCCACTCCATGTCCTTCATTATCTGGTCCAAAAGTTTTATGCCTCTATAATTTCATCTTTCCAGGGCATCATCCTTCCCTTTATAGAGAAATTAAGTTGGTGCGAAGAGTGATTCGGGAAAACACAAACAAGTAGTCATTTTTTGTATTTAATTTTCTTGTCATACTCCTTTCTTTGAACATGAAAACAACCCAAACAGAATTATAACATACATGTACTTTGTGAAGGAAACAGTAAACAGAAGAGCAGAGTAAGCAATACTTGACCCCCACAGCCAGAAATGTGTATCAAAATTCGTAACCCCCCCTACCCCCCAAAAAGGAAGAATCATGACAGTGGTGGACATGTAAATTGGTTTGGAAACAAAGGTGCATTTGTCATCCAAGCTGATGGATTAGATTCATAGCTGTCTTTAGTGAAAGCAAATGGCAGCATTATTGTCGGTCAAAGTGATATGAATTTAGCCGAAGAAGTCCTAACTGAAACTGGGACCATCTTCCTATCTTTCCAAAGCGGGATTCGGAGCAGTCTTGGTTCAGCTGGTTCTCGCTTGGAGAGACTGAAAAATGGCCAGGAGGGGCAAGTGAGTGATCAGTGTCGTGAAATTAGCACTGTGTACATCATTTCATCAGGTGATCTTTTTTTTGGTGACCCTTGTTTCTGTTTTGATTGGCAGCTGTCGTTTTTAAAATGTAGCCAGGCTGTGTTTGTGGACAGAAACCAAGCGGCCCTAGATGCATTTCAAATCTCAAACTCTAGCTTGGATGACAAAAATATGCCTCAAGGGGTAGTAGATTGCACAGCGAGTGTTTCAAAATGATTGCCAACAAAAGTACATCACCTTGCGACCAACCATGGCCTGTTTCGACCCGTCAAAAATTGCAAATGTGTTTTAGAAATTGTGAGGTGGTAGATATTTATTGTGCTGTCAAAAATCAAGCTGTCAGAATTTAATTACAGTATGCTAAATTTGCAGCTTTGTTGTATATTGCTGTCACACAAAAATAATCATGTGACCTTTTCCATTGCCACAGCTGTTAGGTAAATGTTGGCAAACTTTTGATCATGATAAAATACAGTACAGTCACTTCACTGAAATTATTATCTTCTCGAGTTTGTTACAAGATAATTAACAAATGGTGAAACCACCAAGCATAGTAAATGGTTTCCTGTACCCAGGAAACCATATACTATGCTGGGTGGTAACCATATAACTGGGGTTTTTGGCAGGGTAAAGTGTCCCCCAGATTCCCCTGTCCAAAATCACTTGATCCTGGCAGTCATTTCAGAGAGCCTCGGAGAGTCCAATACCTGCCCAGGGCCCCAACCAAATGAGCAGATTTGCATGGCCTTGTGGAATGTGAGAGGTGTGAATGAGTAGAGCAAGAGGGTGGAAGTGGTGAATGTGTTCAAGAGTGCGGGATATTCTGTGATGGCATTGTGTGACATGAAGATGAAAGGGTGTGAAGTGGAGGAGTGGGAGGGTGTGAAAAGTGTAAGATCGGGCATGAATGGGCAAGGAAGATGCAAGGAAGGAGTTGCTTTGTTGACTAATGTGTGGCAGAGTGGAATGAAAGACTACAAATGTGTTCGCTCGAGGTGTATGCATGTCAAGTTCAAGTTTGAAAAGGTGAAAGTGGTGGTGATTGTAGCATATGCACCATGTGAGGACAGGAGTGAGAGGGAGAAAGACAGGTTTTGAGATGAGCTGGATGAAGTAGTGGGAGAAATACCCAGGTGCTATAAAGTGATCGTAATGGGTGACGTGAATGGAAGAGTAGGGACTGATCCTGAGGATAACATAGTGGGTTGTAATGGAGTACCAGGAGAAAATAATGGGAAGCAACTAAAGGATATGTCAGGAGAGGAGGTTGTGCATTTGTAACTCGTATTTCAAACACAAAGATGCACATAAATATACATGGTATAGAGGGAACGGGGATCATGTAGAAAGAAGCCTGATTGATTATGTGCTCGTAGAGAGGTCAGTGCTGGGAATGGTTGCTGATACGTGGGCCGTGAGAGGACGATGTGGAGGTCTGCCAGATCATATGATTGTGGTATGCAAGATCAAGCTGAGAGGAGTGGGGTGGATCAGGAGAGATAGGAGCAGTCAGGGTGAAAGACTAAAAATTGCGAAGCTGAGAATCAAAGAAATGGCAGATGAAAACAGGACCAAAGTAGAGGAGGAGTTAGAATCAGTGAATTGGAATGAAATGGATTTGGACAGCCTGTGGAATACATATAGGGATTGCTTAGTTAGGAATGCTAAAGCGGTGTGTGGTGTGGCAAGAGTAACAACAAAGAAGAAAGATATGGCATGGTGGGATGATGAGGTTGAGAGAGCAGTGGAGGAAAAGAGGAAGAAGTGGCTAAGGTGGTTGCAGGACAGGGGTTCAGTTGAAATAAGAAATGAATATATTGAGAGCAAGAAGTATGTAAAGAGACTAATGAAGAGGAAAAAGGAGGAGGTATTTGATGATCTAGGAAGAAAAATTAATACAAACTACTCTGAAAATAGGAAGTTATTTTGGAAAGAGGTGTGGAAATGTAGAAGTGAAAGCAGAAAGAAATGTGATGGTGTGAAGGATGCAAGTGGTAGATTATTAACCCATGGTGATGAAGTAAAGACCAGATGGAAAGAATATTTTGAAAGCCTGATGAATGGGAATAGAGAGAGCAGAGCGGCTGTAAACATGATTGGTTTTCGGGGTGTGCAGAGAAGGAATTCAGTGCTAGGGGACTTGACACTCGCACAGGTGAAGAGTACTGTGGAGTGGCTGAAAAATGGGAAAGCAGCTGGGGTTGATGGGGTGTATACATAGATGATTAATTGTAGTGGTGAGAGTGGAATGAAGTCCTTCTTGGAGAGGTAAGAAGGCATGGATGAGTGAAACTGTGCCAGCAGAGTGGAGAAAGGCTGTGATTTTACCCCTGTGCACAAATAAAGGTGAGTGAAGTGAGTGTAAGAATTATCGTGACATAAGTTTATTGAGTGTTGTAGGGAAGGTATATGGAAGAATTATAAGAGAGATATCAGAAGTCCTAGTCAGTGATGAACAGGGTGGCTTTAGGAGTGGCAGAGGATGTGTGGATCAAATATTTGTAGTGAGACAGATAGCAGAGAAGGCTTGTGAAAAGGACCATAAGGTGATAATGGCATTCATGGATCTGGAAAAAGCATACAACAAAGTGGACAGAGAAGGATTGTGGAAAGTTTTGCGCATGTATGGTGTAGATGGTAAGCTGCTAGGTGCCTTCAAGAGTTTTTATGATGGTAGTGAAGCATGTGTAAGGGTTAATGGGCATGTAAGTGAATGGTTCACGATTGGTGTGGGCGTGTGACAAGGTTGTGTGATCTCCCCATGGTTGTCCAATATACAGTATATATACGGATAAAAACACGAGTAATGGAGAGTCGGTTGGCGTTGGTAATGTATGGTGATGGATGGAATATCTCAGATTTATTGTATGCTGATGATGCAGTACTGCTTGCAAATACCGGACAAAGACTTTGTAGGCTAGCGCAGAGTTTTGCTGATGTCTGTGAGCGTTGTGCCTTGAGGGTAAATGTAGAAAAGAGGCAAATGATGGTTATTGAGAGAGAAGGTGATTTCCAGTGTGATGTTACAATGAATGGAGAGAGACTGGAATTGGTGAGAGACTTCAAATACCTGGGTACAGCATTATAAAGGAGAGGAAAATGTGCAAAAGATGTCGAAAGTAGAGTGACATAAGGAAGGACAGTCCTGCTTCAATGAAAGCCTTGATAAGAAACAGAGGCTTGAGTGTTGCAGCTGGATGAGGCTTACATGAAGGAGTGTTAGTGCCAACTTTAACATATGGATGTGAGACTATGGTGTGGCATGAAAATGAAAAGTCAAGAGTAAGAACAGTGGAGATGGGACTGCTGAGGAATGTATGTGGAGTACAGAGGGTGGATAGGATACGAAATAATGTGATTCATGGAAGATGTGGAGTGAGGAAGTCTGTGGACACCAGAATCGAAGAGAGTGTACTAAGATGGTATGGTCATGTGGAGAGAATGGATAACAATAGAGTGGTGAAAAAGGTAAATCTGAGTGAATTTGAGGGAGGGAGGAGGTGAGGTAGGCCAAGGAGAAGGTGGAGGGATGTGGTGGATGAGTGTATGAGGGAGAGATGTTTGGAAGTCGGTGAGGCTAGGGAACTGACAAGAAATTGAGCTAGCTGGATGAATGTTGTGAGGAGATGTGCATGATCGGGGATTTGGCACCCTTTTTAACATGGCAGCATCCAAATTGACTCAATCGGATACGTTTATGCAAAGCTAGGGAACATGGAGTATGTTTTTGGCGTATCCGATAGAGCCAGGATTCTGGGGGCATGAATGATCAGTGAATGGAAGTGTGGCCCATTGGATTGGGCAAATTTGGGCTGTCTGTACGTTGCTACTCTTCATCCTGCCCTAGGGTGGGAAAGGAGGTCAGGATGATGATGATGATGATGGTGATGAAACAATATTCAAGCCTTAATGATCGGCGAATGATTTTGTGGGCCTTTTCGCTGGACATATTATTAATAATTTGTTTTCATATGTTTTATTTCTTCGTTTTTGGATCTTACTTCACTTCATTCTTAGGTGGACAGAAATGACTGGATGATGATGGTGGTGATACAGCAACACAGTCTCATCTCAGTAAATGCTTGCTTTGAATGACTCAAACTTTTATGCAGTCATCATCATTATCTGGACCTCCTTTCTCACCCTAGGGCAGGGTGAGGAGTAGCAGCATCCAGACAGCCCAAATTTGCCCAGTCCAGTGGGCCACACTTCCATTCACTCATCATTCGAGCCCCGGAATCCTGGCTGTATCTGATACGCTAGAATCATTCATCACATTTTGTAGCTTCACAAAAACATATCTGATAGAGTCAATCCAGACGCTGTTACACTGAAAAGGGGTGCCTAATCCCTGATCATGCACTTCTCACAACATTCAGCCAGCCAGCTCGGATCTCTTATCAGTCCCCAAGCCTCACTGACTTCCAGACCTCTCTTCCTCACACACTTATCCATCATATCCTTCCACCATCTCCTTGGCCTACCTCACCTCCTTCCTTCTTCAGATTCACTCACATATACCTTTTTCACCACTCTATTGTTATCTATTCTCTCCACATGACCATACCATCTTAGTACACTCTCTTCGATTCTTGTGTCTACAGACTTCCTCACACCACGTCTTTTATGAATCACATTATTTCGTATCCTATCCACCCTCAGTACTCCACATACATTCCTCAGCAGTCCCGTCATGACTGCTCTCACTCTTGACTTTTCATTTTCATGCCACACCATAGTCTCACATCCATATGTTAAAGCTGACATTGACACTCCCTCATGTAAGCCTTGTGCAGCTGCAACACCCAAGCCTGTTTCTTATCAAGGCCTTCATGGGACCAGCTACTTTCCTTCCTTGTGTCACTCTACTTTCCACTTGTTTTGCACATTTTCCTCTCTTTTCTGTCATGGTACCCAGGTATTTGAACCCTTTCACCCATTCCAGTCTCTCTCCGTTCACTGTAACATCACACTGGGAGTCACCCTCTCTCTCAGTAACGATCACTTTACTCTTTTCTGTATTTATTCTCAAGGCACGACACTCACAGACATTAGGAAAACTCTGCACTAGTCTTCCAATTTCTTTTCCAGTATTTGCAAGCAGTACTGCATCATCAGCATACAACAAATTTGAGATATTCCATCCATCACCATTCATTACCAACGCCATGCCCCTCTCCATTACTCGTGATTTTACTTATCAGCCCATTCATATACAGTAATCTCTCTACTATTCGGACACCCATTATTCGGATGCACCACTATTCGGACATTGTGGGCTGTCCGCCCCCCAAAATGCCCCCAAATCCGAAAAATTCCGAAAAAAAATTCGATTTTTTTGGGACCGCGTCAGTTTGAACTTCCCGCGTGCGCCAATATCTTGTGTTTTCGCGCGTGGCGCCTGTCTGTCGGTCCCATTTCCCGCTCTGTTCCTGCCTCGTAAACACCCTCCGACAATGGCGGCCAAAGTGATTGGTTTTGTGGTGATACCCTACCTCCTGCAGGGCTTGATGCTGCTCTACACCTTGTTCATCATGTGTGTGATGATGGCCCCGCCACCTGAGAAGAGGAAGAAAGTGGTTCTGACTCTGGAGAAGAAGAGAGAGGTATTGGAGAAGGTGGACGCCAGGTGGCCGACATCACGGATTCGTCGTGAATTCAACCTCCCTCGCTCCACCTTGTTTGATATCAAGATGTCCTGAGACAAACTACAGCAGTACACAGCTGATTTCGCTTCGAAGACCAAACGAAACGTGGAGAGGAAGGTGATGTTTACTCCTAAGTATGCAGACATCGACCGTTCCACGCTGATTTGGTATCGACAGCAACGTGCTGCTGGTGTGTTGGTACGTGGAATGGACCTGAAAGCTGCTGCTGAGAAGTTCGCAAGGCTACACGACACCCCAGACTTCATGGCATCTTAAGGATGGCTCTTCGCGTTCAAGTTACAACGTGGACTTACCAACCGTAAGACCCATGGCGAAGCTCTGGATGCTAACGACAAAGGAATAGAACAGTTTCGGCAGAAGGTGAATGGCTTGATTGATAGGGAGGGCCTCACTCTCGGTCAAGTCTACAACGCTGATGAAACTGGCCTATTTTACAATTCAATACCCACAAACACTCTTGCAGAGGAGACAGAGAAGTGTGTGCCTGGTCCAAAGCTCTCCAAGCAACGGGTGTCTGCTTTGTGCTGTGCAAATGCTAACGCCATTCACCGGCTCAAGCCTGTTATTGTAGGCCGTGCAAAGCAGCCTAGGTGCCTTCGTGGGTTAATGGATGGCCTTCCTGTCGTGTGGTATCATTCTCTGAAGGCTTGGTTCACAACCAAGATCTTCAGAAATTGGTTCCACCAACACTTTGTAAAGGAGGTCATTCCTTATCAGACAGAGACACTGAAAATCCCACGAGACCAGGTAAAGGCCCTCCTGATTCTAGACAATGCACCTGTGCATCCGTCTGAGAAGGAGTTGGTGGCTGAGAATGGCCGCATAAGGTGTCTGTTTTTGCCACCTAATACGACTGCTCTCATCTAACCAATGGACCAGGGAGTGATTGTGGCAACGAAGAGGCTATACCGACGGAAGCTTTTGGACGAAGTGATGGTTGTGTATGAGGACGAGGACGATTGCAGGGAATAACGAGACATGCGAGGACAAAAAACTGTCGAAAACCTTCGCCGATACAACCTCAAGTCTGCCATCTACAACTGGGCCAGTGCATGGAAGGAAGTCTCTGTCAAGACTTTAGAAAATGGTTGGTCTCGGCTGCTTCATGGAAGTGACGTTGTGCATGATTTTGTAGGTTTTGACGTGGATGACATCCATGCAAGGCTTCGTGCGGGTGGAGACAATGTGGATGTCGACGAAGTGCATGAGTGGTTGGATGACGACGAGGGCGATCCTGGGTATCAGATCATGTCTGATACCGAGATCGCATCTACTGTTGCTGGTCCGAGTACCCAGCAGGAAGATTCCGACGAGGACAGCGACGATTATGCGGACTCCTCACGGCTTGCCACTACCCCAACCATCCCCAGGCTGAGCACACTCCGGGAATATGTGGAGTTCGTCCTTGACTACCTAGAACACCCAGACTGTGACATGGAGTTGGGGCCCTTGGGATTTGTGGGTGAAGTGCGAGCTTTCAGGCAGCGCATCATTATTCATCAGAATCGTCGTTGCTTGCGTCAGTCCACCATTGACAGTGTTTTCAGGCCAGTCAGCCCTGCCGTCGTCAACCCTCGCTCCACACAATCATCTCGCCAAGACAGGCCTTCTAGCTCCGAGCCATGGCCCAGCACATCAGGCACGGCGGAGTCACCACTGGATGTTAGTTTGCATCTATCTTCGGAGTCCTCTGCAGTGGATAGCGTATCACCACATCCCACCAAGAGGCCCCTACGCCGCCTCCGTCAGCTCATCTCGGACTCTGACACTGACTAAATTCTCCAGGACTCGTCACTAGACCACACGGGAATTTACTGTTATGTACAGTTTAGTGAAGTGATGTGATCCCAGTTATGCAAAAGAAAATGTTGTGAAAAGTGCTGGTGATTGTCAAGTGCAGCGGAAGTGCAAAGGTGCATCAGGTGCAGGGTCTTCCTGTCAGAGTCTGAGATGATCGAGCGGGTTATACATCAGGACGGCGGCTTCTTTCTCGTAAGTACCCTAACTTCATCAGAATTCCTTGTTTTGTTCTTTCCATATCATTAATCTCATGCATAAACTGTGCGAAAGATGATTTCCATAATGATTTTCATGTCTAACCTGTTTCCATCATGCTGTAAATGTGTTAAAAAATTACCCTAAATGTTAATCATAATTTCCTGCCTTCAATTTAATTTTTCATGCATGGTTTTTACGTGCACCAGCTATGAAAAAGGTGAATGCCTTTGATTTGTGTGCAAGATGATTACCATAAAGATTTTCATGTGTAACCTGTTTTCATCATGCTGTATATGTGTTAAAAAAGTACCCTAAATGTTAATCATAAGTTCCTACTTTCAATTTAATTTTTTCATGCATGGTTTTTAAGTGCACCAGCTATGAAAAAGGTGAATGCCTTTGATTTGTGTGCAAGATGATTACCATAAAGATTTTCATGTCTAACCTGTTTTCAGCATGCTGTAAATGTGTTAAAAAATTACCCTAAATGTTAATCATAATTTCCTGCTTTCAATTTAATTTTTTCATGCGTGGTTTTTAAGTGCACCAGCTATGAAAAAGGTGAATGCCAGTGAATTTCATGTCCAGTCATAACCTAACCTAACCTAACCTAACCATTTTGTTAATCATAATTTCCTGCTTTTAATTTAATTTTTTCATTCATGGTTACCACTAGTATTGAAGTGCACCAGCTGTGAAAAAGGTGAATGCCAATGATTTTCATGTCCTGTACCTAAACAAAGCTGCCAACTCAGTGAACAGCTGAGCCTAACTTACCTCAAATTCATTCTTTTTGGGTAAAATTTAAATTAATTCATGCTTTGTGTTAATTATTTTAGTGCACTAGCTGTGAAAAAGGTGAATGCCAGTGAATTTCATGTCCAGTCATAACCTAACCTAACCTAACCTAACCTAACCATTTTTCTGGTAACAATTTACATCATTTACTGTATTTGATGCTTTGTATCTAATAATTTAGTGCATAAAATGTGAGAAAGATGATTTCCATGTCCGATACTTACTTACACTATGCTGGCAAGTTCTGAGCACCTATACCTTACTCACCTCTAAATCACCATTTTTTGGTTAAAATTCAATTAATTCATGCTTTGTGTGCATTATTTATGTGAAAAGGGACCTAAATATGTGCTATACATGTCCGGTAGGGAGTTGGGAAGGTAGTTTTCTGATTTAGGCTAGGTTAGGTTAGGGTCATTAATGGCCGGTGCTGGAACTTCAGGCCCAATATTCGGACAAGACCAATGTCCGGACATGCCTTTGGCTCTATTATGTCGGATAGTGGAGGGATTACTGTATACTGGACAGCCTGGCCATACTGACATCACACAACCTTGTCGGACGCCCACATTGATCGTGAACTATTCATTTAGATGCCCATTTACCCTTACACATTCTTCATTACCATCATAAAAACTCTTGATGGTACCTAACAGCTTACCATCTACACCGTTCATGCACAGTAATTTCACTAGACCTTTGAAAGTACTGTACTTACTTTTTTTACAGTACAATGCTTTCTGCTATACATTTACTAGTAATATTCTTGTGTTTGTAGCTGGTGTATCGTGAACCATGGTAGTGGTACATAATAGGGATCGCCCAGGAATTTGCTGAGAACCCTAATAGAACAGTCACCTATAAACCTTCTTAGAAAGCAAACTTACTCTTAAAACAACATCCAGAGGGTTCCTTTTCAATAGTTTAGGTTAGCCAGGCATTGATAATGTGGAAAGGAAGTGTTATAAGAATATTAAAAGTTTGCCAGTTTGTTCATATTATTGTTTCACAGATCCTGTTAGGTATTTTGGGGCTAAAAACTAGCCAGTCGTAGTTAATGGGTCACTGCTTATGTCCATGACCTATTTTAAAACACTTAATCAAAAGATGATCATCCACTTTCCGGATACATAGAGATTCCTCTACGCCATTGCAAGCACGTGTTCGGAATTGCCTTCAGGTATCAATAGTGCATTACTAGCAGCATGACTAGATTAAATTTTATATTGTACTACGTTATTAGTATGTGGAAAACTCTAGACTGTAGATTACTTATGCTGGCAATGAGGTGTCATCATGGGAAAGGGTCTTTGCACAATTAACACTCACCTGTGCAATTTTACACAGTTACATAAATTTTTAACTCAAGCCTTTATTTAGATTTTTTTAGTTCATCCCTGATGGCCCAGCAGGCTTGTGTGTAGACGTCATGTGAGACAATTGAAAAGTGCGGGTTTGTGCTAATTGGAAGTGACCACGTTGGTTGATATCTTGACCATTTCTTAAAGCGAACCAATGCCAAACTTGAATTAGTTTTTCAGTGTTATTGGAATTCGCTGTGACAGAAACCATCTCATGAGTCAACTGCAGAGGAGGGGGGAAAGGAAGAGATGGAGGAGGGGGATGAGGAAGAGGCAGAGGAAGGGGGTGAAGAGGGCATGGGGGAGGCACATGAAGTGCCTTCTACATCAGTTATAACTGTAACTATTGTAGTAATGTTGCATTTTCAATTTCACAAAAAAAAAAACAGATAAAAAAAATTACCCACTATTATGCAAAATAGTTGTGCAAAGCATACAGCAGCAGATTTTGATTCTGTCTTGTCATCAGTTTGAACATATAGCGTTTCAGATTTTACTCATTGCAGCTTCTTAAAAATTAACTCTCTTGATGCCGTGCTGCTCTGGGTGCCTTCCCTTTCCTCTCTTCCATCCATCCTCTTTTGTCTTTCTTTCCTTCATTTTTTCCTCTTCCTTCTGGCAACTGGTGACTTTACACTCCCTCTTATGTCTTTCTTTCCTTCATCCTTTCCTCTTGCTTCTGCCTGTGGGTGACTTTACACTGAGTGACAAGCCAAATGGTTTCCTATACACCGGGAAACCATTTACTACGCTGGTTGGTAACCATATAACTAAATTATGGTGCCTGGTGGTTTAGTGGGTAATTAAGGTACTCCAGTCGGATTGAACCGGTGCCAGCTTATATCCAAAGGGTGGTTGGGGTTTATTGAGTCCCTTGTTGTTTATCATGGTGCTCGAAGCCCTCTCACGTGGCTTCAGAGATGGACTCCCATGGGAGATGTTGTATGCTGATGATTTGGTGTTGATTGCAGAGAGTGAAAAGGAGGCGGAGGAAAGATTTAAGAAGTGGAGAGATGGTATGGGGTACAAGGGCTTAAGGGTAAATGCAGATAAAACAAAAGTGATGATATCTAGGGTTGGTGGCGGTACAATCAGAGGAGAGGGAGAGTGGCCATGTGCAGTTTGCCACAAGGGTGTGGGAAGTAATTCCATCTTGTGTAGTGTTTGTGATAAATGGGTGCACAAGAGATGTAGTGGTATTAGAGGTAGACTGCGAGATGATGCTGATTTCATGTGTGCGGCGTGTCGGAGAGAGCAGGTGGAGATTGTTAGGCGTGAGAGGGTTGAACTTGCAGGTGAGTCTCTTGAGTGTGTGGAGGAGTTTCGTTATTTGGGAGACATGTTATGTGCCGGAGGTGGGGCTGGAGTTTGCTCGGTTGCTAGGGTGAGAAGTGGTTGGAAGAAGTTCAGGGAGCTGTTGCCTCTCCTGACATTGAGAGGACTCTTCTTACGTGCTAAGGGGTCTTTGTATGCAGCATGTGTTAGGAGTGTGATGCTGTTTGGTAGTGAGACCTGGGCAGTAAAGGAAGAGGATATTCGCAGGCTTAAACATACAGAAATGACAATGGTTAGGTGGATGTGCAGTGCGTCCCTGCGTGCAAGGCCTGGGGGGGCTGGGTTTACGATGGAAGAGTAGAGTGGGACTGGAGTGTATTGGTGTTGTGATGAGAGGTAGGCTGAGGTGGTTTGGACATGTGGAGAGGATGGGGGATGATAATTTGGTACAGAGGGTGAGAGGTGTTAATATTGGGGGAGGGGTAGACCGAGAAAGACACGGGACGAAGTCATTAAGTGTGACTTAAGGGTTAAGGGACTGAACAAGGAGGCTGCCAGAGATCGAGCAGCGTGGAAAGCCGCCATTAGGTGACCAAGGCCGACGCATGCAAGCATGTTGGAGCCTTCAAAAACGAAACGAAACGATAATGCCACTCATGTATGAGTGAGGCTGGTCACTCTCATCTTAAATGTCAGGACCAACTTGCCTAGCCCTGGGCCCCTACATTTCTCATGGGGCAACACTGGATTAGATGATGAATGAATGAATGAAATAATCAGTTTGCATTTTCAATTTCATAAAAGAAAGTTAAAAAAAATTTCCCACTGTTATGCAAAATAGTTGTACAAAGCACACAACAGATTTTGATTCTGTCTTGTAATCAGTTTGAACATATAGCATTTCATATTTTACTCAGTGCAGCTTCTTAAATATTATCTTTGTTTAATCAGTTTGCAAAATATAGAGATTCTGAAACAATCAGTGTCCACTATAAGAGACCTTGCAACAATAGTAAATGAAATGAATACCAGACTTTAAAATAACAACCAACAATCAGTGTGTGCAAAGCAACAACACCACAGCAGTGAAAATTATTAGAAAATGCCAGGTGTTTAGTGTCATAACATAAAAGCTTTAATTGTAGTTGAAATGCAAGAATTTTGTTTGTGTAATTCATAAATGGATTATTAAAAAGTAATCAAACTAGGTAAATAAAAAATTAGTAATTTTAAAATGGGGAATAAGGATTGCTAAAAAAAGTAAACAAACAAGGAAGGATTGCTGGAGAGCATGCAGAACCAGCAAGAATTCAAGTAACGTTGACAGTGTAAACCTGCAAATCCCTATTTTGACTCTTTACAAACTGTTAATACCAGAGTCAAAAGGGATTTGTGGGTTTACATTGTCAGTGTTACTTGAATCCTTGCTGGTTTTATGTTTACTTTTTTTTTTTCTTTTCTATTTTAGCGATCCCTGTTCCCCAGTTTTAAATTTCTAATTTTTTATTTACATGGTCTTACATATTTTGAATAATCTGCAGGTAGATGATGGTGACCATCATCTACTCACTTGATGTAGTGTTGCCTACATCTTCCTAAGGTGACTTAGCGTTCAGTGATAAGCCTAATGGTTTCTTGGTAATATAATTAAATAACAGGATGATGTGGAGCCCACTATTGTGACCCAGTTAACTGGGTGGAGAGACAGATGCGATGTCCTTCCAGGAACTAAACATCTACAATCCCCTCTATGTCTCGACAGTCAAGGGAACATTGGTTCAAAGCATGGGATTGCCCTACAATGGCGATTGCTTGCTTGCTTGCTCGGCCAGGCAAATTAGTGTTACTCTGCTACTAATGGAATACAGTTGTTTTACTAGATTACAGTTTTCATCTTTTGATCATTACAGTATTGTTTTGCTTGTAATTCAGGCTGTTCATATTAAGAATAATTCACCTTGAAGCATGTCGTATGTTACATCAGTAACTAAAGTGATGAAACACTGATGTGATATTTTTCCAGATTGGGTGCAAGGTTATAGTTTTCAGCTTTTGATCATTACAGTGTTGTTTTACCTGTAATTCTGGCTATTGTATAATGAATTATTCAGCATGAAGCATGTCTTATGATACGACAGTAACTACAGTGATGAAATATTACTGTGCTCTTTTTTCAGATTGAGTGCGACTTGTGGTCTGTTGGCATCATGGCGTATGAGATGCTGTATGGTTTTACCCCTTTCAAGGATGAGAACATTGTCACCACATACAGCAACATTATGAATCACAAAAAGACCCTCAGATTTAAAGTTGAGGGTGAGGTGAGTCCATTGGCTCAGGAACTCATGATGGGGCTCCTGGAGGAGGCATCCCACCGTCTCAACCACTCTGCTCTCTTGCAGCACAAGTTTTTCCTCCATCTGGACTGGAACAACCTCAGGAATTCACCTCCACCATTTGTCCCGGTTGTCAATGGGGTGGATGACACTAGCAACTTCGAGGAGTTTGAGAATGAGAGACGCCCACCCTCAGTTGACGCTTTCCGTATTCGCCAGGGCTTTACTGGGCGGAACCTCCCATTTGTAGGTTTCACATACAACAGAAAGCTTCCAGATACAGACGAACCCTCAAGGAAAAGCATTGCATCAGCCAACCTTTCTGTACTCGATGATACCCTGAGAGAACCATCCCATCTTGAGGCCCAGTTGAAGGCTCAGAGGAAGGAAAACCATGACCTAAAGCTGCATCTGGAGAGCTTGAATGATGGGGAGGGGGAGCGCACAAGAAAGCTGCTGGAATGTCAGGTGAAGAAGGCAGAATGTCGGGTGGAGTATTTAGAGAAGGAGGTGCAGCGGCTGGAGCAAGACAGTGCTGCCAAGGAGAGAAATACTGCGGTCAGTATACAGGCAGTTCTTATTATAAGTATGTGATATGTTGCAAAAACATAACTTTTTGCACATAACTGCTACTGTAGAGTGCAGAAAACAGGCAGAAATATTTCCTAGGTAACAATGAAACTGTTATACTGGTATACATAATATTTCATTGCTGAGGTCTTAAGAACAAAAAAAAAAGAATGAGTGAAAGATGGGAGACTCACAGTAATGATCTGGTGGTTTAGTGGTGTGAGTATCATGTATGGATTTGAATCCCATAGAGATGAATGGTGTTTTCAGTATTGTAAGTACAGTAGGCTGGTTATTTAGCTTACCCCTCACTGTGTTGGACCACACTTGCCTAGCCTAGAGCTCCTATACTCCATTTAAATGTTACAGGGGACTGATACTGGTTTTTTATGAATGATGCTGTCGGTGTTGGAATTTGAGTTATTATTCATAGCTCTTGTGTCTGGTGATCTTGTCATTAAATTTCCCATTCAGAATGACAGCTTTGGATGGGTTTGGTCCCAAGAGGTGAGTGTAGGTTTTTCAGTCATGTAATGTCATCAGAAGTAGTAGGCAGGTCATCTACCCTCAAATGTACAGACCTGTATTAGCCTAGTTTCAGGCTGCTATACTGCTGAGATGGGTATTACAGAATGGTTGTTTGCATTTGTACTCTCTTGATATCCTATCCTACATTTTTGTTTTTCTCATCTTGTTCCTGGATTCTTACAAAAATTTTGACTTTATTCCTTATTTGTTTAACCCATGGATTGCGCAGTTACCTTTTTTTTTTTATCCCACCCTTTGGTTTGCAAAAAATGAAAAAAAAAATTGTTTTAGTTTTTGTTTATTATTAACTTGAAGATAAGCATCCAGGACATCTTCTTGCGAGGAAAAAAAAAAATCTCTCTCCGTGTTTGTGTAGCGCCATGCATAAGTTTGCATAGGGGAATACTGTAGTGAAAAAATGGATTTTTTTTTTTTTTTTTTAATTTTATAAAATTAAAGATAATGATGCAGGGCATCATCTGGTGAAAAAAAAAAAAAAATCATCATCTCTCCGCCTTTGCGTAGTGCCATGCGTAAGTTTGCGTAGGGGTGGAGTGGTTAGCAGTGATGCATGGCCACAGGAAGTTTAGCACAGCCTGAGCTGTGGCTTGCAATGCAACGTTTCCCAGCCCGAGCTGTGGCTTGCAATCCATGGGTTAACCCCCGCCGCGCTAATTCTTAACAACTCGGTTACCTTCCCAGAGTCATTTTTTTTTCTTTTTTTTTTGGAATTTTTTGAAAATATTAAGTTGATTTTTTGTCATCAGATCAAGTGTTTCTGAGCTCCAACTCTTCATCACTCTCATCTTTTCATAATTTATGCCTCTTGGGTGTGAGGGCAACAGTGAGTCACCAGCACTGCGGGAGGTAGACGGGTGGGCTACAAATGAGAACTGAAATACTAAAAGTTCAGTATTTGGCAACTACAGTGTGGCAGGGCTTGGCAGCTGCTCTGATGGCATAGAGGAAGACTCATCATTCCCATGGAAACCACTGACATTTCCTCACGTTTGAAATTATGGCGCGAATCTCGTGACCTCATATGAGGTGATCAGTATGGGCAGGAGTGGCCTGCATATTGCCTCATATGAGGTGATGAGTGTGGCGGGGGTTAAATTTATGGAAGTACAGTATGGTATTAATAAATTTCCATCAGCAAACTACTGTATTAGAGTTGCAGCTGTTTGTTGACAAGACCATTGTGGCATGGATTGAGGCATTTTGGAGGAGTTTAGCCAGTTTCCAGAAGCATTTTCTCTTAAATCTGGTGGACTGATTGTTTGTGGTGATTTCAGCTATGGGATTGACAGCCCACAGTTGCAACCCTTTTCTTTGGGATTCCTTGAACTGATTGACCAGAATAATTTTTTCAGTCATGTGTATCAGTTGACTCACAACTCAGGACGTGTCTTTGATTTGATCGTATACGCTGTTGGTTGCAGTTGCACATGAAGAATCAAGAATATGAGGGATGACCTTACCAGGACCCCCTTTTCTTTGTTTGATTGCCATGTATACTTCAGTCCTTCCTCTATCCAACCATGAAAATGTGGGAAATCCAGTTTGCCCCTAATATGTTGAAATTCCCTGCTATTCTAAAGGTTTTTTCATGAGTGTGCATTGAGGTATGTGTGTGTTTGAGTGGCAACATACAAGATGCAAACCATCTCATGAACCCAGCTGCTGCAACCAATGAGTGTGCAATATTTCACCACACCCACTTTGCTGGCCAATTTGCAGCAGCTGCCAGTCCCAGTTTCCATTATACTGTGGATGTGTGCACTTCATTCAGGTTGCATGGGCTCAGTATTAATGGCACTCACTATTAATGACACATTAGACGCATTATGTAGATACTATCTATCTATCTATCTATTGCCAGACGCCTCAATCCCGTACGGGGTGGCCACAAACAAATCGCCTCCATGTCACTCTGTCCCCTGCCATTTCACTACCACGCTCCCAACTCACACCCCCATCTCTCATATACCTCTCCACTCCATCCCTCCATCTCATCCTCGGCCTCCCCCTCCCTCTCGCCCCCTCCACCTCACACACATACACTCTCCTCGTCAATCTTTCACTCTCCATCCTCTCCACATGCCCAAACCACCTTAACGTGTTTCTCCTAACGCTTCCCATCACGTCCTCAAGCACACCACAACGCTCCTTCACTTCCTCATTTGTTAGTCTGTCTCTCCATGTGACTCCACATGCTCCTCTCAAATAACTCATTTCCACTGCTCTCACTCTTGACTTCTGTCCTTCCAACAGGGTCCAAGCTTCACTTCCATATGTCAGAGTTGGTATCACAATACTGTCATGTAACAACTTTTTCACTTCCATGCTCACCTCCCTGTTTCTTATCACTGCTTTCAACGAACCAGCAACCTTCCTTCCCTGCTGTACTCTTTCGAGCACTTCACCCTCCAGACTACCATCCTTACTCATCACACTGCCCAAGTACTTAAATTCACTCACATTCTCCATTTCCTTCCCATCCAATCTCACTGTACACTCACTGGCTTCACTTCTCTCGAAGACCATCACTTTACTCTTCCCCACATTCACCTTTAGATTCCGTTTCTTACACACTCTCCCAAACTCATCTACCAAACCTTGCAGCTCCCCTTCGTCTTCACTCAACAACACAGTATCATCTTCAAACAACAGTACAGGTAGTTTCCAAACACTGCCCTCTCTCACTAGGGCCGCTCCAACATCCACTGCCCGACCTTGTATCTCTTTTATAACCCCATCCATATACAGATTGAACAGCCATGGAGACATGACACATCCTTGTTGCAATCCAACCTTCAAATGGAAAGATTCACTCAGTTTGCCATCCACACGCACTGCAGCCTTAGCACCCTCATACATACTCTTCACTGCCTTCAACAACTTCCCATCCACTCCATATATTCTTAATACCTTCCACAAACCTTGTCTATCCACCCTGTGATATGCTTTCTCCAGATCCATAAAGGCTGCATACAACTTCTTGCCCTTCTCTAGAAACTTTTCCACTACGGATCTAAGAATGAATATCTGGTCTACACAACCTCTTCCCTTCCTAAAACCTCCTTGTTCTTCTCCAACTAATTCCTCAGTAATTTCCCTAACTCTGTCAATAAGTATCCTACCATATATTTTTCCTATTACACTGAGAAGGCAAATGCCCCTATGATTACCACACACTGCTTTTTCCCCTTTTCCTTTGTACAGAGGAATAATTATACCTGACTTCCAATCCTCCGGGACTCTACCCTCCTCCCAAGCCAATCTGCACACCTTCCACATCCATTCTATTACTATCTCTCCCCCATGCTTCAGCATTTCACCACACACTCCATCAATTCCTGGGGCTTTCCCCATTTTAACTTTCTTCATTGCTTCCACCACTTCCATCCTGGTGATTTCTTCCTCTCTTCTCACAACCCTCCTTCTCCCTACCATTCCCCAGCCACTTATACTTGCATTACTTTCATTCTCTATGTTCAACAGTTCATTGAAGTGTTCTCTCCATCTGTACTCTTTCTCCCTTCTCCACTAGTAATCTACCATTTTTATCTTTCACACCCCCACTGCCTTCGTTGGCACCCTGTCTTGCTCTCTTTACCTCCTTCCAGAACATTTTCGTACATTCCCTCCACTTTGCACTCAAATTCCTTCCAAATTCCTCATCCACTCTCTTCTTACTCTCTCTTACTAATCTTTTCACCTCTCTCCTCCTCACTACATATAACTCTCTCGTCCGTCTCTCAGCTTCTTCGTTGCCCCTGTTTCTCATCCACTCATTATATGCTTTCTTCTTTTGTGCCACAGCCTCTCTCACCTCTTCGGTCCACCATGCTGTTCCCTGAACCCCCTTTCGTCTCCTCTTCACCCCACACACCACCTCACATGCTGCACAGATTTCTTCTGTGAATACCTTGCACACACCCTCCACGTCCCCCATCTGCTCCAATCTATATTTACCCAATCGTTCCTCCACTTCCCTTCTGTATTCGGCCTTTATTCCATCCTCTTGTAACTTTTCTACCCTCCTTGTAACAAATACTTCCTCCTGTCTTTCCCTTCTTCTCTTCCTCCATCTTGTTTGGATTCTGATTCTGGCCACCACCAAGTGGTGGTCAGAAAGTCCACTCCCCCAACCTCTATATACTCTTGCATCCATTATACATCTTCTCATCCTTTCATCCACACACACATAGTCAATCATTGCCTTCCGTTCATTCATTCCCCCGTCCTCTCTTCTCACCACCCACCATGTATACCTATGGACCATTTTGTGCCTGAAGAGGGTATTGGCTATCACCAACCCCCTCCCAGCACAAATGTCCACTAAAGCACTGCCATTCTCATCCATCTCTGCAGGCACACCCCACTCACCAACCACTCCATCCACCTTCTCATTCCCTACTTTTCCATTCATATCTCCAATCAGAAACACTCTCTCATTCCTTTCAAACTTTTCCAAGCAGGCTTCCACATTTGTCCAAAACTCCTCTCTCACTCTACTTACACGATCTTGCGTTGGCACATACACGCACACAATTGCCCACATTTGTAGTCCAACTTTCACTCTTACCCACACAATCCTTGACCCAACTGATCCATACTCTCTTACATTCTCCTTCCACCTGTTGCTCACAACAATACGCACTCCCTCTTTCGCCCTCTCATTCTCACCCACTCCCGCGCATATACCCCATCCATATTCCCATTCTCTCACACTCTCACCTCGCCATTTAGTTTCAGTTATTCCACATATATCCACTTTCGCACTCTCAAGCACCTGTACAATCTCTCTCTCTTTCACCTCATCATTCATACCCCTCACATTCCAGGTCGCAATCTTAATCTCGTCCTTTGTCCATTCCTTTGTCGTCAACTTTTGGTCAGTCCTGGTCCGAGGCTTCCTGTTTGTATTTTTAGTTAGTTGTTTTTACGGGGTGGGGCACTAACCCACCACCAACCCTTTTAGTCGCCTCTTACGACAAGCAGGGATACTGGGGGAGAATTCTTGAAAACCCCCCTACCCCCAGGGGTAATGAAATAACATTCAATTATTTATGACAATATATTAGATGATTCTGGTGCTGTTCCAACATCACTTCCCCCCTCTGACTTCCTCATGGTTGACCTTAAAATTTCATCAGTTGATGTATTTTCTGCCATCACTGGCCTGAATACTAACAAGGCATATGTTGTTCTCAAGAACTGTGCAGCTGTGCTCATGCCCTGCCTAGGTAAACTGTTTCCCTTTGTCTGTCAACTTGTACCTTTCTTTCTTGCTGGAAGTTTGCTCTCATTCAGCCTGTCCCAGTGTATGGTGACCATTCCTAGCCCTCAGACTACAGTATTGCCCAATTGCTTTGACATCCTGATTTTAAAAGTTTTTGGGTCTATTCTTCATCCATCCATCATCCGTCATCCAATCCTACTTTTCCCCATGAGGAGCAAAGGAGCCCAGGGCTAGGCAAGTTGGTCCTGACATTTAAGATGAGAGTGACCAGCCTCACTCATCCCTGAGTGGTATTACGTGAGCAGTGAACCCCAACCATCCCTTGGATATAAACCTTCACTGGCTTAGTCCAATTGGAGCACCGTAATTACCACTAAACCACCAGGCACCAAAATTTGGTTATATGGTTACCACCCAGCATAGTAAATGGTTTCCTGGTGAAGAGAAAATCTTTTGGCTTGTCACTCAGTGTAGAGTCACCCACAGTCAGAAGGAAGAGGAAAGAATGAAGGAAAGAAAGACAGAAGAGGGAGTGTAAAGTCACCCATAGGCAGAAGGACGAGGAAGAGAATGATGGAAAGAAAGACAGAAGAGGATGGAAGTAAAGAAGGATGGAGGAGATGAAAGGGTCTATTCTTGATTTAAAAAAAAAATAAAATCACGTTTCTTATCATAACATTCTTTCTGATCGTCAGAAACACTTCACTAGCGATCGTCTCACCTTCCTTTCAGACTCCTTGTCATTCTCCTTTCAGGACTTTGGCGAAAGCTTTGCCATTGCATCTGACATCTCAAAGGCTTTCGATTGAATCTGGCATTAGTCTTTAATTTCCAAACTGCCCCCTTACAGTTTTTGTCCTTCTATCTGTGCCTTCATCTCTTTCTGGTTGTTCTACAGCTACTGTTGTAGATGGCCACCATTCTTCTCCTAGAGCTATCAATGTCCTTCTAAGCTGTACATCTAACCCTACCCACTCATACACTGATGACTCCATCCTTCACCTTTCCATTCACTTCCCACTGCATCCATCTCAGCAGTAGTTCAACAAACAAGGGATGAGACTATGGTACACCAAGTGTCTGACTTGGCTCATATCTTTGATTGGAGTAAAAGTAATCTTGTTTTTTTTAATGCATCAAAAGCTTAGTTCTTACATCATTCAACCCAACACAATCTGCTACAGGAGTATCCTCTAGTTTTTAACGGTATCCAACTAAATCCTGCATTATCTTTAGACATACTTTGGGTTTCATTCTCTCTGGATTTATCTTAGAATGATCATATTCCTTCTCTTGTAAAATCTGCTTCCAGGAGATTAGGTGTGCTAAGCTGACTCCATGCCTTCTTTACCCCTGCAAAGTTGTTAACTTTAGCATCATCATCCGGACCTCCTTTCCCACACTAGGGTAGGGTGAGGAGTAGCAATGTCCAGACAGCCCAAGTTTGCCCAGTCCAATGGGCCACGCTTCCATTTACTCATCATTCAAGCCCCTGGAATCCTGGCTCTATCTGATGTGCCAAAAACATTCACCACATTCTGTAACTTCACATAAATATATCTGTTAGAGTCAGTCTGGACACTGTCACATTAAAAAGGGGTGCCAAATCCCTGATCATGCACTTCTTCTCACAACATTCATCCATCCAGCATGATCTCTTGTCAGTCCCCTAGACTTACCGACTTCCAGACCTCTCTTCCTCACACACTCATCCACCATATCCCTCCACCTTCTTTCTGGGCTACCTCGCCTCCTCCCTCCTTCAGATTTTTCATCACTCTGTTGTTATCCATTCTCTCCACATGACCATACTCTCTCAGTACACTTTCTTCGATTCTGGTGTCCACAGACTTCCTCACTCCACATCTTTTATGAATCACATTATTTCATATCCTATCCACTCTCTGTACGCCACATACATTTCTCAACAGTCCCATCTCCGCTGCTCTCACTCTTGACTTTTCATTTTCATGCTACACCATAGTCTTACATCTGTATGTTAAAGTTGGCACTATCACTCCTTTGTGTAAGCCTCGTGCAGCTGCAACACTCACGCCTCTGTTTCTTATCAAGGCCTACATAGCATCAGCTACTTTCCTTCCTTTGTGTCACTCTGCTTTCCACTTTTTTTGCACATTTTTCTCTCTTTTCTATCACTGTACCCAGGTATTTGAGCTCTGTCACCAGTTCATTGTAACATCACACTGGAAGTCACCTTCTCTCTCGATAACCATCACTTTACTCATTTCCACATTTAATCTCGTGGCACGACACTCACAGACATCAGCAAAACTCTGCATTAGTCTAGCAATTTCTTGTCGAATTAGCCAGTAGTACTGTGTCATCAGCATACTGCAAATTTGAGATATTCCATACGTCACCATTCATTACCAATGCCATCCCTCTCTCCATTATTCGTGTTTTTACTTCTCTCATCATCCCATCCATAAATGCATTGAACAACCATAGAGACATCACACAACCTTGTCACCCACCCGCACTGATTGTCAGCTATTCATTTAGATGCCCATTTACCCATACACATGCTTCACTACCATCATAAAAACTCTTGACAGCACCAAGCGCCTTACCATCTACATCGTACATGAGCAAAACCTTCCACAATCCTTCTCTGTCTACTTTGTCGCATGCTTTTTCCAGATCCACCTTATAGTCCTTCTCACAGCCCTTCTCCACCATCTGTCTTACTGCAAAAATTTGATCCACACATCCTATGCCACTCCTAAAGCCACCCTTTTCATCACTCGCTAGGACTTTTGATATCTCTCTTATATCCTCTTTAATAATTTTTCCATATACCTTCCCTACTATACTCAATAAACTTATGCCACAATAATTCTTGCACTCACTTTACCCATCTTTATTTTTGTACAGGGATACAGTCAGCCATTTTCTGCTCTGCTGGCACAGTTTCATTCATCCATGCCTTCTTACATTTCTCCAACAAGCACTTCATTCTGCTCTCTCCACTACACTTAATCATCTCTGCATACACCTCATCAGTCCAGATGCTTTTCCATTTTTCAGCCACTTCGCAGCTTTCTTCACCTGTGCAAGTGTCATGTTTCCTGACACAGCATTCCTTCTCTGCACCCCCCCCAAAACAACCATGTTTGCAGCGGCTCTTCTCTCTCTATTCCCATTCATCAGGCTTTCGAAATATTCTTTACATCCGGTCCTTACTTCATCCCCATGTGTTAATAATCCACCATTTACATCCTCCACACTTTCAGACTTCTTTCCTCTGTCACTTCTACATTTCTGCACCTCTTTCCAGAATGACTTCCTATTTGCAGAGTAGTTTGCATTCATTTTTCTTCCTATATCATCAATTACCTCCTCCTCTTTCCTCTTCACTAGTCTCTTTGCATGCATTTTGCTCTTAATATATTCAGTTCCTATTTCAATTGAACCCCTGTTTTATGATGACTCCAGTCACTTCTTACACATTTTTTTTTTCGCCTCCATGTACAGTACATCTCTCATGTGTTGGGAGGCTCCCCACATAGAGCTCTTTTCAACAAGTTGGAGACAAAAGCTTTTCTTGTCATTAACTCTCCTCCTCTTACTGGCTCCCTTCAACCTCTGTCTGTCAGCTGCACTGCAGCATCTTTATCTCTTCTCTGTCACTACTTCAATGGTCACTGCTCCTCGGAATTGTCTGCTTGCATCCCCCCACCACTACAGCGGGCATGTAACACCCATCTAGCAACAAACTCTCATCCCTTTTCTGTTCAGCTCTCTGATGCAAGAGTTATCCATTACTCCCAGTCCTTCATCTATGCAGCAGGTCAACTCTGGAACTGTCTCCCTCCTTCTGTATTTCCTACTGCCTATGATCTCCAGTCTTTCAAACACAATGTGTCCAGGCATCTCGAAATGAACAGATCTTGAATTTGGCTCTCTGTTATCTTGTTTTTCTTTTTTCTTCTTTGTGGTGACATTTTGCAGGCTCCTGGCCCCTGGTTCCTTCTTCTATGCATTGAAAGAAAAAAAAATGTGTGATCGTTATGTTTTGTTAAGTACTGGATGTCTTTAAACGCTCATCTCAAACTATGTTTTGGAGAGTTTGCCCCTAATATTCTAGACTCCTTATATTGGATGTGGAGGTTGATTCATTCGGTCCCACAGTCCGCGACCATGATTTGATCACTTTCAGGTTTGAAATCCTGAAACCCGCTTCCTTTGAAAAATTTATCATGTTTTGAAATTACAGAAATATTAACCATCATCTGATGTGTTGTGAAGTTGATCACCATTTAAGCAGCATTGATTCTTCTGATGTTTCTTCCAATGACTTGATGAATACATATAATAATGAGCATTGGTCTGTCTTTGACCATCATTGTCCTGAATTAGTAAAGACAGTCATTGTACAGTATTTGATAATTCTCTGTGGTGTTGTGCATCTGTCAATTCTTTGTGTAGACACCGCAGGAAAACAGAATGTGATGGGCACTTGCATCAGACCAGACAGAATCGTTTGTATTCTTTGTTGGCAAGAAGGGCTGTTGTCCATACTATAAAAATCTAATCGGCAAAGTATTACCACTTATGAAGTTGACATGTAGTAATGTAGAAAAGCTGTCTGCAGTTATAATCTGATTGATCCAAAGTATATAACTGATAAACCAACTTCTGTATCTAATGCCCAATTGGCTTCTGATTTTGTTTCATACTTAACAATGGAAATATCTTGCATATGAAATGAATTAGAAAATGCCTCATTCAGTGAGGAATTCTCAGATGAATTTCAGTCACGTTGCATGAGACCATGTGCTTTGATCATATTATCCATTGGATGTAAACAACATTAAATGTTATATCAAAGATCTTAACCCTTTCACGAACATTAAGTTCTTATTAACCCTTTTGCGCACAGTACCGCGATTTGCGTTCATGTGGTGTGGAGTGCCAAAGCACAGGACCGCAAATTGCGTGAAAACGCGGGAAAAAATTAACCAAAAAATAAGTTTTCGGTCGATTTGCGTCAAATTTTGTAGCATTCTAGCAGCCACGTGGCTCTCCCAAGGTAAGACTTTGGCAATACTGCAATGACTCCTCTGTGCCTGTATGTAGTGATAGAATCTCAGTGTTCCACTAGCAGCCAGACAGCAGGGTGGTGCTGTGTTGTGTTGTCCTTTTAAATCTGCCATTTTCCCCCTCCCACCCGATTCTGAAGCCATTATTGAAATACAGTAATCCCTCTATTATTCGGATGTCCAGTACTCGAACACCCTCACTATTCGGATATCGTGGGCTGCCCAATCCCCAAAATGCCCCAAAATTTGAAAAAAATCAGAAAAATTTCGAATTTTTTCGACCGCGTCAGATTGAACTTCCCGCGCGCGCCCGATTGGCTGTGTTTACGCGCGTGGCACCTCTCTGTCGGTCCCATTTCCCACTCAGCTCCTGCTTCGTGAACAGCTCTGACAATGGTGGCCGAAGTGATTGCTTTTGTGGTGATACCCTACCTCCTACAGGGATTGATGCTGCTTCTTCATCATGTGTGATGATGGCCCCACCACCTGAGAAGAGGAAGAAAGTGGTTCTGACTCTGGAGAAGAAGAGGGAAGGGTATTGGAAAAGATGGACGCCGGGTAGCCGACATCACAGATTCGTCGTGAATTCAATCTCCCTCGCTCCACCTTGTTTGATATCAAGAAGTCCCGAGACAAACTACAGCAGTACACGGCTGATTTCGCTTCGAAGACCAAACGAAACGTGGAGAGGAAGGTGATGTTTAGTCCTAAGTACAGTATGCAGACATCCACCGCTGATTTGGTATCGACAACAAAGTGCTGCTGGTGTGTTGGTACGTGGAACGGAGCTGAAAGCTGCTGCTGAGAAGTTCAGGCTCCAGGACTCGTCACTAGACCACACGGGAATTTACTGTTATGTACAGTGCAGTGAAGTGATGTGATCCCAGTTATGCAAAAAAAAAAACGTTGTGGAAAGTGTTGGTGAAAAGTGCTGGTGATTGTAAATTGCGAAGGTTGTGTGGTGCAATTTCTTCGTGTCAAAGTCTGAGATGATAGAGCGAGTTATACATCAGGACTCACCTGGTTTACTCACCTGGTGGCTTCTTTTTCGTAAGTACCCTAACTTCATCAAAATTCCTTGTTTTCTTCTTTCCATATCATTAATCTCATGCGTAAACCGTGTGCAAGATGATTTCCATAATGATTTTGATGTCTAACCTGTTTTCATCATGCTGTAAATGTGTCAAAAAATTACCAAAAATGTTAATCATAATCAGCATGGTGGACTGAAGAGGTGAGAGAGGCTGTGGCACAAAAGAAGAAAGCATATAATGAGTGCATGAGGAACAGGGGCAACGAAGAAGCTGAGAAACGGACAAGAGAGTTATATGTAGTGAGGAGGAGAGAGGTGAAAAGATTAGTAAGAGAGAGTAAAAAGAGAGTGGATGAGGAGTTTGGAAGGAATTTGAGTGCAAAGTGGAGGGAATGTAAGAAAATGTTCTGGAAGGAGGTAAAGAGAGCTAGACAGGGTGCCAACGAAGTCAGTGGGGGTGTGAAAGATAAAAATGGTAGATTACTAATGGAGAAGGGAGAAAAAGTAAACAGATGGAGAGAACACTTTAATGAACTGTTGAACATAGAGAATGAAAGTAATGCAAGTATAAGTGGCTGGGGAATGGCAGGGAGAAGGAGGGTTGTGAGAAGAGAGGAAGAAATCACCAGGATGGAAGTGGTGGAAGCA
>JAGKTI010007937.1:0-12960 GCA_018397915.1 Birgus latro | reverse complement strand
AGAAGTGGATTTCGTTTCCCAATTCCCCAACTGGAGCCCTGGTTAGGATAGGTTAAATTATTAGGTAGTTAAGCAAGGTTAGGCTAGGTTAGGTTATCAGTCGCCTAACAAAACTCCACCTTGCCACCCATGTGATCAAGTTGTGAGCAGGAGGTGTGGGTGGGGGGACAGACTCACGCTCATTTACCCGTGCCTCGCTCGCTAGCAACTGGAGCTATCGTACAAATAATTCTATGTATTACTGTACCACTGAACCATTCAGTCACGGCCCGGATATACCGAAGGCTGGATAATCCGAGCCCAGATAATCGAGCTTTCACTGTACTTAATTTTGATATCAAAAATATGCCAAAATAATTCTGAATTTCATAAAATTATGCCAAATTTAATAATATGCTAACAGCTAAATCTGGTCATGCTGGAAAGGAATAGAGGTACCTCAATGTAAGCCAAACAACCATGGCCGTTTTGGCAGGTGACGTCAGAGCGCGCGCCTTTCAAATTTCGTCGTCAGGCCAGCTGACTTCCCGCGTGAGCTCGAGTTTCTCCACGTGTGGATTAATATCTGTCGCATTATGCTGGCCGCGTTAGAACAAAAACGTGTTACTCAACCAAGTGTTACTCGAGGATTGAGTGTATTCATGTCCTAACAGGCACTGTTGCCATATCTCCCATTTGTTTCAAATAGTTGGACCACAGAGTAGAAATGCATTCTGGAAAATAAAATGCTCTTTCCTCAGCAGGCGTTCGGGAACATTGACCGTCCTTTAGGGGTTAATGGGTCTAAATTGTGACAGTAATCCCTCCATTATCCGAAGTAATAGAGCTGAAGGCGTGTCCGGAAATTGGGTCCGGATATTGGCCCTGAAGCTTCCGCACCGGTACTTTCCGACTCTAACCAAACCTAACTCGGAAAATCACCTACATACCTCCCTACCAGACATGCAGAGCACTTATTTAAGACCCTATTCACATAAATAATAGACACAAAGCATGAAATAATTGAAATAAAGCATGAAATAATTGAAATTTAATCAGAAAATGATGATTCAGAGGTGAGTATGGCAAAGATGTTCACCAGTAAACAGCATAGTGAATGTAGGTAGACGTGAAAATCACAAAAAAAAAAAAAATCTTTTTCACAGCCTATGCACTCAAATATGGGACACAAAGCATTAACTAAATGAAATTTAACCAGAAAAATGATGATTTAGAGGTGAGTATGGCAAAAATGTTCACCAGTTGACAATAGTGAAAGTAGGTAACAGACATGAAAATCACTATGAAAATCACCTTTTTCACAGCCTATGCACGCAAATATGAGACACAAAGCATGAAATAAATAAAATGTAACCAGAAAAATGATAATTTAGAGGTGAGTAGGGCAAATATGTTCACCAGCTGACAGCATAGTGAACGTAGGTAACAGACATGAAAATCACTATGAAAATCACCTTTATCACTGCCTATGCACTCAAATACGGAACACAAAGCATGAAATAAGTAAAATGTAGCCAGAGAACTAGGATTATGGAAAATATTTGGCAGCTGACAGTGTACGGTTGTTATAAATATTACCCCACCTCTGAGGCTCTGACAGAGGTGAAAATGTTCTTGAAGCATGTACAGTAATACAGTGCTGAACTGCACTTATTCCTTAGCATTGTGAATTATGATTGTTTGAACAAAAACGAACAATATCACCAGCCATCCCGACAACCGTTTACTCATACTGGCAGCTAAGAGAAAACTGGGGGGAGGGGAAGGGGAGCCTGGGGAGGGGGAGAAGCCTGTCGAAACACAGCTGTTCGGCGCCATGCACCAAATTCAAACTTACAGATAAAAAAGAATCAAATTTTTTTCGGGTTTTTGCATTTGGGGGGCATTTTGGGGTTCCGAACACCCAAGCCAACAATGTCTGGACAGTGGGGTGTCCGAATAGGCGTCTGGATAGTAGAGTGATTACTAGTAATTTCTCCACTAACCGACGTAATAGAGCCAAAGGCATGTCTGGATACTGGGCCACGAAGATCCAGCACCGGTCATTCCTGACCCTAACCTTACCTAACATAAATCAGAAAACCACCTACCTACCTACCAGACACGCATAGCACTTATTTACGACCCTATTCACATAAATAATGGACACAAAGCATGAATTATTTTAATTTTAACCAGAAAATGATGATTCAGGAGTAAGTATGGCAAATATGTTCACCACTTGACAGCATAGTGAATGCAGGTAACAGACATGAAAATCACTATGATAATCACCTTTTTCACAGTCTATGCACTCAAATATGGGACACAAAGCATGAAATAAATGAAATTTAACCAAAAAAAGGATGATTTAGAGGTGAGTATGGAATTATGTTCACGAGCTGACAGCAAACTGAACGTAGGTAAGAGACGTGATAATCACTGAGAAAATCACCTTTTTCACAGAATATGCACTCAAATATGGGACACAAAACATGGAAAAAATAAAATGTAACCAGAAAAATTATGATTTAGAGGTAGGTAGGGCAAATTTGTTCACCACCTGACACCATAGTGAACATAGGTAAGAGACATGATAATCACTGAGAAAATCACCTTTTTTCACAGCCTATGAACTCAAATATGGGACACAAAGCATGGAATAAATAAAATGTAACCAGAAAAATTATGATTTAGAGGTGAGCATGGCAAATATGTTCACCAGCTGACAGCATAGTGAACATAGGTAAGAGACATGATAATCAATGAGAAAATCACCTTTTTCACAGCCCATGCACTCAAATATGGGACACAACGCATGAAATAAATAAAATGTAACCAGAGAATGAGGATTTAGAAGTGATCATGGAAAATATTTGGCAGTGTATTTACACGTCCATGGTGGCTGTAACGAATATTACCCCCACCTCTAGGCCTCTGACAGTGGTGAAAATGCTCTTGAAGCATGTACAGTAATCCAGTGTTGAACTGCAATTAATCCCTAGCACTGTGAATTATGACTGGTTAAGCAAAAACGAACAATACCGCAAAACATCCCGACAACCACTTACTCATCACGGCAGTTGAGAGATAACTGGCGGGAGGAGAAGAGCATAGGAAGAGATCGTAAACACGGCTGTTCCGTGTCGCGTGCCAAATTCAAATTTCCGGGGGTGGGGGGGAAATAGGATTTTCTCGAATTTTTTGCAATTTTTTGGCATTTTGGGGTTCCGAACTCCCCAGCCAACAATGTCCACATAGCGGGGTGTCCGGTTATTCGGCGTCCACAGAGTAAGGAGATTACTGTACGTAGATATATATATATACATACAGTAGGCGCGGAAAGTATTGACTTTTTTTGCCGACATCATTCTTTTTCGCATTAAGTGAAGTAGGGTCAATACTACCCTCCCCTGTGATGCGAAATGAGCTGACGCTTTTTCAACGGGAGCTGGCAACCCTGCTTGATAGGTTTGGCACCACAGGAGCAGGCTCAGTAATGTTTGGGCAGCCACAGGAGGAGGATTGTCTCTGTGTGTGATGCACCACGAGGGCATGTTTTGACTCAAATAACACAGTTATTTGGTTACCTACCACATTCTCATCATGCCTAAAGTAACCACAAGCAAGGACAAACGTGTGGAAGTGATTACTTTATACAAAGCTGGCCACAAACTCCCATTTATTGCAAATCAGATGGTGTTAGACTGAGGACAGTGCAGAGACTGGTGAAGCGGTTCAAGGACAGTGGGGAGGCCATTCCTCCCACTCCACTTCCCAAGCCTGGGAGACCTCGTAAGACAACCTTCAGGACCCGTCAGCTGATCTCAAGGCAAGTTAGCAAGGATCCAAGGCTAACAGCACGGGATTTAAAAGAAAAGAACCCACAGTTGCTGGCAGATGTGTCTGTCAGAAGTGTGCAGCAGCTGTTGCATGACGATCCGGGCTACAGGAGTTTTTGTGCTCGTAAAAAACCACTGCTAACTGCACTTCAGAAGAAAAAGAGAGTAAATTTTTGTAAGAAATATCTTGCCTGGAGTGAGGAGCAATGGAAAACTGTGCTTTGGAGTGATGAGTCAACATTTACTGTCACTGGTACCCCTTCATCACGAGTGTACCGCAAACCAGGCAGTGACCCCCTGGATCCTAAGTACACTTCCAAGTTTGTTAAATACCCAGCCTCACTCATGGCTTGGGGCTGCTTTACATATTATGGTGTTGGTGAGTTGGTAATTCTACCTGCAAATGAAAAAGTGAACCAGAACAATTATTTGGAGCTCTTATGTGATGTTTTAAGTGACTCTTTTGATAAAACCAAGGCAAGAGTATTTATGCAAGATTCTGCCCCTGCACATGTTGCAAAGTCAGTGAAACAGTGGCTAACAGACTGTGAGGTTCCCTTTATTCGAGATTGGCCCGGAAACAGCCCAGATATCAATCCCATTGAGAATTTATGGGCGCACATGAAGCGGCACATCATCTTTGCCTAAACTTGAGGCTGCAGTCAAGCAGCTATGGAGCAGTTTTAGTCCGTCTTTTCTGCAAAACTACGCCATCAGTCTCCCCAGACGTCTTAAGAAGATAATAAAGGTGAAGGGGAATGCCAGTAAATACTAAATTCAATGGTGAGTGTTAATTTATTTGTTTCTCCTTGCTAATCACAAGAATGTTTTCTTTTTTTAAGATGGCGTCAACACTTTCCGCGCCTACTGTACATCTCAGTTCACTCCTGTCCTTCAAGCTGGAGGCATGTCGCAGTCGCGCTCCTCCATTTCTGCTGCTTTTGCCTCATAATAAAAGGCCCTGTGGCCTGTACCCCTACTAAACATCGTGTGGGAAGCGGTAAAGGACTGTAGATATATATAAGTGTAATAAAGTACTAGAAATAATAAAGTGTGAGTGTGTATATGAGTAAGAAATGACAGAATACCAGCGGCGAGTGGGAGGCTCGTACGTACTCGTATTTGGCATTGCTTTCACAGTGTTTGTTTGTTTGTTTTTTGAGTATGGATTCCAAACTACTTGGAAATCACTGAATAGTGTTTCTAGTGTTAATATCACTGGCAGTGGTATTCATATTACGGGAAGTCGGGCAGTGTAAAGACTTAGTTACCCAACTTCAGAAGTCTCCACAAGTCCTACGGTAGTCGATGAGTGCTAAAAAAAACATCCCAGTTGAAAGCTGAAGGTATGTGCCATATGCATATGTAATTATAATATTCTAGGACTAATAACTGATTTTTGGCAAATATTTTTAAAAAGTCAGTTGGAGCGCGGATTTGCCCCGCGGGATGGGCATGGCGCGCCTCCGACAACCCCGCAGTTTAAGGGTTAAGGTTATATGGTTACCACTCAGCACTGTAAATTGTTTCCCCTATTGGTTAAAATGGTTTCCTGAGTCGCAGTAAACCATTAGACTTGTCACACACTGTAGTGCTGCCCTAAGTGGAAATAGTAATAATAAAAAGTGACACAAAGATAAGAATCATGAAGAGAAGGGGGTACACAAAGAGCGAGAATGATAAGCATGAAGAAGCAGGCAGCACTATACTGAGTTTATGATGGTTGCCATAAAAACAGGAGATGATGAACTAGAATATGTTAAGAACTACATATTGGCATACCTAGGACAGGTAATTCAGGCAGACCAAGTCCATGATGATGATATCCAATAATAGGAGTGGGATGCTATGCTTTTAGTAAACTAATTAACTATATGCGGGATAAGCAACTGCCCCATGTCCAAAGATATAGTCATATAATCAATGCGTCCTTCCTGTCTAAGCTTATGAATAAAAAACCTGGAGCCTAATAACAATCCTCAGAATGTAATTTCAGGACCACTCAAAGCCAAATGAAAAAAATTACGTTAGGGGTCACACAAGAGATAAACGTGGTCACACAAGACAAAAGAAGCACTTCCTGAATTTCGATTATGAACAGATGAAAGTCGAAGATACAATGGCTTGGGGATGGGGGGGAGTGGACAGGTTACATCCTTTGCCTAACAAATAACAGATGTATAATCAAGACAATGGAGTGTAAGCCCAGAAATGGTGTAAGAGAAAAAGGCAGAATGAGGACAAGAAGGTGAGATGAGATTCAGGGATCTGCTGAGACAGAACAGGCTAACAGCAATAGGTAAGAGAAGAAAGAGATGGGATAGGCATCTATCGTGCAGTGGACTAATTCACGCTAACAGTCGTGGTGGTGATGATAATGATAATAATGATGACAACAGGATCAACATGACAAAGTCCTCGTTAAACCTTTCTCCTAAAGTCTTTTCATGCACTCTGAAGGAGGCATGATACAATGTTAATGGAATGAAACTTGATCTGAAGTAACAAGGTTGAAAATAAACAAAATTTCTGTGGGCTAAGTGAGCATATATAAACCTGTCATTCACTGATCTACTGTCTTATAAAACCAACAAAAACCGAATCTCATTTTGTTTCTTAACAACCTTACCAACCAAACTGGCTACTGCTCATAACTACAACTGCAATGAACTGCCTCAGATGAGTCATTGTCTCTAGTACAAGAAAAAAGGCAATAAATGTACCTGATGGCATATCTCAGCAAGCAAGGCAAACCCTAGCCAGTAAATGCAATAGTCGGCCAATTACAGAATGTTCATCAGAAGTCATGATATTACTGTGACATAACTTTACATGACAGTGCAGAAATACACACACTCTTAATAAGCACATAACATTCAGCAATAAAGCGAGAATGACATGTTAAATAACTTTTCATACAGAACTTGACTTGTGATCTTCAAAGCTAAACTGCTGACTGACAGATCGCACAATAAAAGTTTTGTTACCAAAATGGAATATTGTACTGAAATGATGGAGAATCCAGTGGGAAAATTCAAGACACTGTGAGAGCAAACTCTAAAAGATGACTGCCAAGTTGTTTCAGTTCAGCCCTGTGTTAAAATGAGCACATTATTGCAAACTATGGTAGGCATCTAGGGTGTCGCATTATTCAAAATCATAGATGGGAACTATGTTCATGCGAGACCCTGCTGTATACTCATATCCAACCAATTCATTCACTGGGTACTATAACATATTCTTTATTCATAACTTGGTGGAAGGCTGAGTGAGGTGCAAATGTCACAACAATAAGTAAGGAGAAGATTCCCCTCACATTTGATTACAGCACCTCAGTCTTGAACCCAAACAGTATCAAGACACTCAAATGCCTAGAGAGAAGCTGTGAAAAGTTCAGTTGTGATCCAGCTGACCTACCCCTTTACAGGTATTTGTTGGGTTCAGAAGGTTGGGAAAGGGTCTATTGGTCCAAGCTTGGTCTTCACAGTTTTACTTCATCTGAAGTTGAAGTCCTTCTCTCACTCCACCATTAGTGTATGCTGGTTGTTCATTTGAAGAGCTCAGCAAGATCTGAGGGTAGAATTTTTCATACTTGTCTAACCCTCACACCCACACTGATGCTGACCTTGTTCCTCACACTCCATCCACCTTGATTTCTTAGTGAAACCCAGGTGATGAGAGGCAGGACTGAGTACACCTGGGCTGACAATGTGTCAAGGATCAGCAGTAACAAGTGCTCTGGGGACGAGTAATCTAATCACTTCACAATGACAATGTTGTTTCACTGGTAATTCTGAAAGCTGAATTTAATATCTGTAACTAGGCCTGACATACTTGATAAAATTGCCAAATAAACAGGAATATATGGTCTCACTTTCTACAGGAAAAAGGACAACAGAGTTATCACTCATAGCACACATTAAACTTTAAGTATAAACTACTGCTCTCTTGAACTGGACTTTCTTCATCTCCTTCAAGTTTGATGCATGATTAAGTTCAAAGATTATCATGTGCTGCTAGTGAAACACTCCTCACTGCACTGTTACTGTGATACAGCACACAGCAGAACTTACTCAGGTATCAAAGTTAATTCTTATAGAGTAAAAGTCCTCTCATTCGGCATCTTCGAGACCAAGCAGGTGCCAAAAGAGCAGAAACTGCCGAATGACAGGGAAAACCTGCCAAAAAGTTTCTAGCAATCATGGTCAGTCACCCCAATGCAATAACAGTGTCTAGCAAGTATTGCTGGTCAACCCTAAGAACTAAATATTTAATATGCAACTTATATTTACTGTATTTAACAATACAATACACATAAACTTACCTTAACCTAGGTGTATTTACATATGTACAGTCGTGGTCATAAATAATCACCTATCCTCTGGTACCCCATGCCTCAGGCTGGTTCCTTAATGCGTGGCAAGTCACACTGGAGTAAGAGGGGCTGAGAAGGAGGGGTCAGGGAGAGAAGGGAAGGTGGGTGAGGGGACAAGCGATGATGCGAGGGTGGGGTGAGAGAGGGGAGGTAGAGGATGGAGAATGAAATGTGAATTGGTGGTCATATTATTTGTCTATTTTCTTTCATTCAGGGCATGATATAAAGGAACTAATATTTGGTAGATAATGCTGCATTACACCTTGTATAGCGGCATCAGATAACAAGTTTTAGAGTGGCGATATTAAGGGATGTCTGAGAGAAATATACTGACGTGATAGATCAAACATTAGTGCAGAGCCATCGAGACTGTGTGGGACAAGATTCTCAATGCGTGGGAACCAGAGAAAGAGGGGACACAGGCACTCCTCCACCAGCACAACAAGGACGAGTGGGAGTTGTTCAAACGAAACCAGCAAACCATTAACAGCACTGTTTCTTCGGTGCCACAAAGACAGCAGGAGGTGAGGCAGGAGGCCACTGGACTACTGTACTTACAAAAGCTTTCCTGGTTGCTTTAGCTTGACCAATGTCAGTAAATACTGACACATATATTTTGAGAGTTTGGGTAGGATTTTGTTTAATTTTCCTTATAACAGATTATGAGTGATATCATTATTATATCCACCCAAGTGCACAGACATCAAACTTATTTACTTTAATGAACAATTATTTTCAACAGTCTTTCACACAGAGATGCCATAAAAGAGTTAACACGATACTGACTGTACAGAGCGAGGGTACCGAAAGGATTATCAGATTACTGTGGACACAGCCATGTCAAAGACTGCATATGATATTTAGTTCCAAAAATTAATTGGGTAGAGTTAAATGTCAGGACCAACTTGCCTAGCCCAAGGCTCCTACGCTCCTCTATGGGGCAACATAGGATTGGATAATGGATGAATGGATGTTTCTTACATAAACATTATTAAAGTCAAAGCCATCCAAATTCCATTCTGCATCCTAAGTCAAAATACACGGATAAACACAAATATCTGGCTCCACACTAATGTCTGATCTGTCACGTCAGTATATTTCTCTCACAAGCCAGCCCATGATATCACCACTCTAAAGCTTGTTATCTGACGCTGCTATACAAGGAGTAATTCAACATTATCTGCTGAATATTAACTCCTTTATATCATGCCCTGAATGAATAAAAATATACAAATAATGTGATCACCACTCTGCATTTCATTTTCCCTCCCCTACTTACCCTCCCTCCTCTTCCTCACCCCACACCTCCACCTTCACTCATCCCCCCATCTGCCTTTCCTTCTCTCTTTGACCCCTCCCTCTCAGCCCCAATTACTCCAGTGTGACTTGCCATGCATAAAGGAGCCAGCCTGAGGCACAGTGTACCAGAGGATAGGTGATTATTTATGACCACGACCGTACACCATAAAATAGCATGACAGTTTCCAAACTTTTGAAAGGCCCCATTCACAAAGCCACTAACAAGTCATGATGGCCAACGGCGCATGCAGTGTTGACATGCAGAAATCATCAAAAGCGCTAAGCTCAACTTTAAAATGCGCTAAGCTATAGATGAACTGTTCAAATTTTCACAGAAAATTGGACTTCAAAATGCACTAGCTATAAAAGAAAATCTAGTATTTACTGGCTCTAAATTATTATGAAAAACACTAGATCCTTTACAGGTGGCTTTACATTGAGTGACAAGCCAAATGGTTTCCTGTAAGCCAAGAAACCATTTACAACGCTGGGTGGTAACCATATAACCAAACCATATGTGCTCCCTACGTGTCAACAAGTGGGTTGGTGGAGGGTTAGTGCCCCCCCCTCCCGTAAAATAAATAACTCAAAGTCAAATGGCCACCCCTTATGGGATTATGGTGTCTGGCAATAGATAGATAGACTATATCAAGTGCCAACAGCACCAAATTGGCAACTATGGAAGCACGCGTACCAGCAACGAGCTAGCAACCCCGTCATGAGAGCCGATCAGCTCAGCATATGTGCCAGAAGAGCAGAGATCTTTCGAAATGGGACTACTCACAAAAACTGCCAAAAGACTGGAAATAGTATACGACCAGATTTTTTTTTTTTTTTTTAAAGCAAGGAAGAAGGAACCAAAGGCCATGGGCCCATATGCTGTTCCTTCCAAGAAAAAACAATACAAAAGGGAGCCAAATTCAAGATCCATTCATTCCGAGATGCTTGGACACACTGCGCTTGAAAGACTGGAGATCATAAGAAGTAGGGAATACAGACAGAGGAAGATAGTTCCAGATATGACCAGTTGCATAAATGAAGGACTGGGAGTAACGGTTAACTCTTGCATTACAAAGCTGGACAGAAAAGGGATGGGTTTGTTGCTAGACGGGTACTACATGCCCGTCGTTGAGGTGGAGGGATGCAAGCAGACAGTTCAGAGGAACAGTGACCGTTGAAGTAGCGATAGAAGAGAGATAAAGATGCAACAGTGCGGCGAAGAGACAAGGGTTGAAGGGAATCAGTAAGAGGAGGAGAGTTAATGAGACAAAAAGCCTCTGACTCCACCCTATTGAGAAGAGCTGCATGTGGGGAGCCTCCTCACACATGAGAGTTGTACTCCATACAGGGGCGAATAAATTCCTCCTTGTACAAGGTCAACAACTGTGCAGGGGTAAAGAAAGTTCGGAGTCGGCTTAGCACACCTAATCTCTTGGAAGCAGATTTCACAAGAGATGTAATATGTTCTTTCCAAGATAAATCCCGAGAGAATGAAACCCCAAGCATGTTCAAGGATGATGCAGGACTCAGTTGGACATTATTAAATATTAGTGGATAATCCTGAGGAAGATTTTGTCGGGTTGATAAGTGTAAGAACCGAGTCTTTGATGCTTTAAAAATAACAAGATTATTTTTACCTCAATCAGAGATACGAGCCAAGTCAGACATTAGGTGTGCCATAGCCTCATCCCTTGTTTGTTGAAGTAATTGCTGAGACGGACATTGCGGAAACCAAATGGAAAGGTGAAGGGTGGAATCATCAGCATATGAGTGGATAGGGTTAGATGTACAGCTTAGAAGGTTATTGATGAATAAAAGGAAGAGAGTTGGTGATAGGACAGAGCCCAGAGGAACACCACTGCTGATAGGTCTAGGAGAGGAACGATGGCCGTCTACAACAGCGGCTATAGAACGACCAGAAAGGAAGCTAGAGATGAAGGCACAGATAGAAGGATAGATGCCGAATGAGAAGACTTTTACTGTACGCAAATATCACTTTAGCTTATATTTCTCAGTGAAGCTCCATCGACTGCACTGAATCATCTGTGACACACATAATGCCTGTACAGAATTCCACTGCATCCTCTACTGTACGCTGCAACAATAAGGGCCATGATGCCTTCCATAGTCATACACAGAATATCTGTTTCTTTCTACGGTAGACTACTATCAATCCTCTAAGGTACTATTGCACTGGAAGAATGAAAACATGGCTACAAACTTAGTAACTAGCCACTCAATCACCACTATTTGGCAGGAAACTCAGCCAAAAGTAATGAGTCAAAGCCAAAGCTGAGACTCACAAATATTGTTTTAAATCTGATCTTTTCTCTTGCCAACAGTTTCCAGCAACTGTTGTGAAAACACCTCATGAAGCATCCTGTCCACAAAAGAACTCCGCTACAACATAGCCAACCCCAGTATAGAGTTCCTTTAAAAAAAAGCTAGTGCCTGTTCTTATGATTTCTAAATCTTTTAAATATTTTCTTTCTTCTAAAACATTCTTAATTCTTTCAGCCCAAAGACATCTTTTACTGCTCTACTCTGGCTGTTCTTGAATTATTTTATTTAGTTACAACTTTCAAGACTCTGGACTGAAGGAGTTAGAGGCAATGTCTATCAGCCCCTACAGTTCATGTACTTTTAATGCTACTGCCATATTAATTACCTCAGAAAAAAAAAAAACTCTGGCAGAGAGAGTCAAGTTTAGCACTGATAAATTAACTGCAAATGCCACTGGAATTAAGTGCCCAGTGTAATGAGCTATACATTCTTTCATTCACCATTTCAGCCTTCAATTCTGTAGTTTCAACTCCATCCCACAAATTTATGTGTCTTCCACCCAACGTATTTCTGGAGTTTTTAACGAACCTATACTAGAGTCTACAACAGAAAAAAATCATATGTTCTATTACCCAGCTTACCAATTTATCAGCCAAGAACTATGACTTACTTGCTGAGGATGACTTCAAGGATGCCTTGCCTGAGGTGTGGTAGGATCGTGGTGAGGAGGAGCAGATTGTGAGAGTAGACTGCATGTTTATGGACATGTTGACGGAAGTATGGCATGCATTTCTTGGCCAGGATTAGGATGTAGTCCTGGCTCCTGTTGTGGAAACACTGTATCACCATATAATTGCTTAGTTTTGTTAATAATGGTTAACTCTTAAAGTTTAATCCTGGGTGCTGTCTTGGAATGGTTTTAATACTAAGGTCACATGCCATCTTGGAACTGTGGCAGTGTGTTTCAGTATTATTTGAATGGCTCCACTACTGTGTTGTCTGCTCTACCCCCATAAGTATAACACACACACACACCAATACTTCATCTGAGCCCCGTGATGTGCAATTCATTATTATCTTGTACAGATGGACTGAGTGCCATTCTGGAACAGCATGCACAAGTGTGCATGTGTGCGCACACACACACACACACACACACACACACACACACACACACACACA
>JAGKTI010007936.1:0-20044 GCA_018397915.1 Birgus latro | reverse complement strand
GTGTGTGTGTGTGTGTGTGTGTGTGTGCATGCGCCTTAACTCCTCCTGGGCTATTTGGATGGATTATAATGAAACTTCGCAGGTGAGTTCGTTTGGTTACTGTGAAGGTTTTCCATTGTATTCAGTTTTGCAGCCATGATTATTAGGGGTGTCAGCCCCTTCATTAAAATAAAAATTCTAAGAAATACTAAAACGAGGACAGATATGGGTTTGATATCTCAGTATATGTTGAACAATGAACTCTCATTCGCAGTCCAATATTTTCGGAGTGTGACCTCCCCAGTGTTTCTTTGGGGGTTCAGCCCCCTTCCAAAAACAAAAGAAAAAAATATTAGAATCAAGGAAAAGTGAGCACATGGATTTCAACAAACATGTTCAGGTCAGATCATCTGGTTTCTTGACAATATCTTCCATTATACAACATTTTCCAATACTATTTTTAGGAGGTCAGCCCTAATCCAAAACTTATAAAGGATACAAAAAAAGGGGAAGGTGGGCAAATATCACTTTGATATCATAGTACATGTATAATTGGTTCCCATCCGCTAACTACTACTACTATTAATACTATCTATCTATCTATAGCCCGACGCCCTAATCCCGCAAAGGGTGGCCGCAGACAAAACGCCTCGAAGTCGCTCTGTCATCCACCATTTGCCTATCCTCCCTCCAGCTCACTCCCCCTTCCCTCATATTCCTCTCAACTCCATCCCTCCATCTCATTCTCGGCCTTCCCCTCCCTCTCCCTCCCTCCACCCCACCTGCATACACCCTCTTAGTCAGAGTTTCATTCTCCATTCTCTCCACATGTCCAAACCACCTCAGTGTATTTCTCCTAATCTTCTCAACCACATCCACATCCACTCCACAACGTTCCTTCACTTCATTCGTCAAACTGTCCCTCCATGTCACTCCACATGCTCCTCTCAAGTAACTCATTTCCACTGCTCTCACTCTTGACTTGTTACCCTCTAGCAAGGTCCATGCCTCGCTTCCATACGTCAGGGTAGGGATCACGATACTATCATGCAGTGACTTCTTGACTTCCATACTCACCTCCCTATTTCTCATCACTGCTTTCAATGAACCAACAACATTCCATCCCTGGTGTACCCTTTCAAGTATTTCATCCCCAAAACTTCCATTCTTACTCATCACACTGCCCAAGTACTTGAATGCACTCACATTCTCATTATCCTCACCATCCAACATCACTGTGCATTCTGTGACTTCATTCCTCTCAAACACCATAACTTTACTCATGTTAACAATGACTTTCAGATTCCTCTTCTTACACGGTGGCCCAAATTCATTCACCAAACCTTGCAACTTCCCTTCATCTTCACTCAACAATACTGTATCATCAGCAAACAACAACACCGGAATCTTCCACATCTAGCCCTCATTCATTAGAGCCACCCCCAACATCCAATGCCCTACCTTGCACCTACTTTACGACCCCATCAGTGTATATATTAAACAGCCATGGAGACATCACACAACCCTGTTTCAGTCCCACTTTCAGATCAAAGAACTCACTTAGCTCACCATCCACTCGCACAGTAGCCCTAGCTCCTTCGTACATGCTCTTCACAGCATTCAACAATTTCCCCTCCACTCCATATATTCTTAACTCGTCATGTCCCGACCGATTTCCGACCTCCAATACCCCCCAGTCCCGAGCATTTTCGGTTTTTTAATTTTTTTGGCTCAAACCTTGGCTTTTGGTGAGAAACATCGAAAATTCATAGAGAAATCGCCTTCCTGAGGTTATAAATGGTGCTACAGGTGATGAGTAAGCCTCACGTTTTTCCTCTTTCTCAGGGTACCTGCCCAAAAAAAACTAACTATGGAAGGGTTAACTAATTCAAGCCACTTTAAATTATGTATTTATCTCTGTATTTGGTACGAATTTATGTGTAGTACAAGACTATATTGATTTTCACACATATATATATAGGCAGTAGAAGCATTGTTCAGTCACCAAACACATCCACATATGGCACCTTCCTTTATGACATTACCACATCACTTGTTTGTTTCTTGCTCTAGCTTCTTTATTTCTTTGTCCTCCACCTCAGGAATCACTTTCACCATGAATTTTGTCATTGGAGAGACCGTGGGGCAACATACCTTTACTGGCCATGTTACTGCTAACAGGTGAATTGCTCAGTGTGGGGGGGAGGGGGGAGGGGGGAGGGGGAGTTAGGTGGGGCCAGGCAGTATCTCCGCCTAACAGCAGGTAGAGGAAGGTCTCCCACATATGCCTACCAAAAATCACCTATGAAACTTGAAAATTGTGCAAATTATGACCCTTGCAATTGCGCGATGTACCCGAACGTCGATGGGTGTACCTGTGACAAATCGTTGCGAAGTACCCATACGTCGATGGGATTCCTCGGGTTAATACCTTCCACATACCTTGCCTACCTATTCTATCAGAAGCTTTCTCCAAGTCCATGAAGGCAGCATACACTTTCTTTCCCTTCTCTAGATACTTCTCCATTAAACATCTTAGAACAAATATCTGATCTACACACCCTTTTCCCTTCCTAAATCCCCCTTGTTCTTCTCCAACTAACTCCTCTGTTATATGCCTAACCCTATCAATAAGTATTCTGCCAAATATCTTTCCAGTCACACTAAGAAGGCAAATACCCCTATGGTTACCACATGCTTCTCTCTTCCCTTTTCCTTTATATAAAGGAACAATATACCTGATTTCCAGTCCTCTGGAATCCTTCCCTCTTCCCAAGCCAATCTACACAACTTCCATATCCATTCCACAACAATCTCACCCCTATACTTCAGCATTTCACCACACAGTCCATCAATTCCTGGGGCCTTTCCCATCTTGACCATTTTCAATGCCTCCACTACTTCCTCCCTACTGATCTCTTCCTCCTTCCTCTCACCTCTTCTTCTCCCAGCCATTCCCCAACCACTTATACTTGCTCTGCTCTCACTCTCTACATTCAACAAATCCTCGAAGTGCTCCTTCCATCTCCTCAATTTCTCTCTCTTCTCCACCAGCAATCTATTATTCCCAGATTTCACTCCCCTACTATTTCCCTTTCACACTGTCTTACTTTATTTACCTCCTTCCAAAACAATTTCTTACTCTCCCTCCATTTTTTACTCAGATTCCTCCCAAACTCCTCATCCACTTTCTTTTTACTCTCCTTCACTAATCTCTTCACCTCTCTTCTCCAGCTCACATATACCTCTCTTTTCTCTCTCTCATATTCTCCCCAACCTCTGCTCACTAGCCATTCACTATATGCCTTCTTCTTTTGTTCCACAGTTCATTTCACCTCATCATTCCACCATGCTGTCCCTTGCACACCCCTGCATCTTCTCCTCACTCCACAAACATCCTCACACGCTGCGTTTATCTATTCCGTGAAAATCTTACATACATCTTCCACCCCTTCCATCTGCTCTAACTCATACCTTCCCAATCTTTCTTCCACTATTCTCTTATACTCTGCCATTTTCTCACTATCTTGTAACTTCTCCACTCTTCTCACCGGAGCTACTTCCACCTGTCTTCCCCTTGGTCTCTTCACCCACTTTCTTTGCAGCCTCACCTTGGCCATCACTAAGTGATGGTCAGAGATTAATACTAATACTAGCAATAGTGCTACTACAACTACTATACTACTTACTGAGTGTATCCTGGGAAATCACCCCTTCACAAATGTCACCACTCTATCATCGGGGTAATAGCTCCTTTAATGACACGGTGATATTATTTTGAAATTCTTTATCCCGAGGTGTCCCGTGGACGTACGGGTATGTTGCAATGTTTTGTCACGGCTACACCCATCAACTTACCCGTACATTACGCAATTGCAAGGTCAGTCATTTGCACATTTTTCAAGTTTCACGGGTGATTTTTGGTAGGCAAATGTGGGCGACGTTCCTCTAAATGCTGTCAAGTGGGGATACTGCCTGGCCCCACCTAACCCCTTCTCCCCCCCCTTCCCCCCACACTCGGCAATTCACATGTTAGCAGTGACCTGGCCAGGAAAGACATGTCGCTCCACAGTCTCTCCAATGACGAAATTCACAGTGAAAGTAATTCCTAGGGTGGACGACAAAAAAATAAAGAAGCTAGAGCAAGAAACAAACAGAAGTGATGAGGTGGTAATGTCATATATGTGGATGTGTTTGGTGATTGAACATTGCTTCTATTGCCTATATAATTGTGTGAAAACCAATATAGTCTGTTACTACACATAAATTCATACCAAATAAATAAATAAATACGTAATTGAAAGTGGCTTGAGTTAGTTTACCCACCCATAGTTCGTTTTCTTTGAAGCCAGATACCCTGAGAGAGAATGAAAAGTAAGGTTGACTCATCACCTGTAGCAACATTTATAAGCTCAGGAGGGCGATTTCTCTATGAATTTTCGATGTTTCTTACCAAAAGCGGAGGTTTGAGCAAAAAAAAAAAAAAAAAAAAAAAAAAAAAAACGAAATTGTTCGGGANAAAGTAAGGTTGACTCATCACCTGTAGCAACATTTATAAGCTCAGGAGGGCGATTTCTCTATGAATTTTCGATGTTTCTTACCAAAAGCGGAGGTTTGAGCAAAAAAAAAAAAAAAAAAAAAAAAAAAAATCCGAAATTGTTCGGGACTGGGGGGTATCGGAGGTAGGAAATGTCAGGATGTGAAGGGTTAAAATCGACATGCATATTGCAGGACTGGGTATGCAGTTTCCATGTTTCCCTGAATGCACAGGAAAAATCACACATTTGTTTTATAACTCTTTAATCAGGCTTAAAGCTACATTAAAGACAGGAAGCTAAAGCTGGAGTTACGAGAAAGAAATTTAATATGAATACAGCACACGTCCAGCAATGTTCCCAAAGAAGAGGACGCTATATTAAGGCCAAACTACTCGTATCACCAGAAAATATACGTGTCTGACAGAGCAAGACTATTTTTGTCGCACCCACCAGGGTGGCTACATTTAATGCTTTTCCCAAACTGTAACTGTCACTCTCTCCCTCCCTCACTCAACTCATTTATCCACTGAGTTACTGCGCCTTATTGAAGAATGGAGGTCAGGTCTTGTGGGAGGAGTATTTGGACACATAAATTTTACACACTGGTAGACCTCCACACTGGCCAGGTTTCAGGCAGAGTGGGACCCCTGCATAAGTGTACAGGAGAACATTTCACTGGGAAGTGGGGGGTGCAGCCCGTTGACGTTTGCCATGAAAATGCTCGAAACTGCCCTTCTCACCAAATTATTACTATTACATACATATAGTACATGTATATTTATGTAAATTGTATATAACAATTAATTAATGCACAAGTAATTTTTATCTTAAGATCAGATTTATATTTAAACGAAAACTGATAGTGAGTAATGAATATGTATCCCTGGGGGTAGATTTTTTTTTTTTTTTCAAGAATTCTCCCCCAGTATCCCTGCTTGTCGTAAGAGGCGAGTAAAAGGGTTGGTGGTGGGTTAGTGCCCCACCCCGTGAAACAACTAACTAAAAATGCGAACAAGAAGCCTCGGACCAGGACTGACAAAAAGTTGATGAAAAAGGACCGGACAAGGGACTTGGTAAGGAGTGCGACTTGGAATGTAAGGGGTATGAATGATGAGGTGAAAGAGAGAGAGATTGTACAGGTGCTTGAGAGTGCGAAAGTGGATATATGTGGAATAACTGAAACTAAATGAAGAATTGAAAGTGTGAGAGAATGGGAGTATGGATGGGGTATATACGCGGGAGTAGGTGAGAATGAAAGGGCGAAAGAAGGAGTGTGTATTGCTGTGAGCAACAGATGGAAGGAGAATGTATGAGAGTATGGATCAGTTGGGTCAAGGATTGTGTTGGTAAGAGTGAAAGTTGGACTACAAATGTTGGCGATTGTGTGCGTGTATGCGCCAATGCAAGATTGTGTAAGTAGAGTGAGAGAAAAGTTCTGGACAAACGTGGAAGCCTGCTTGGAAAAGTTTGAAAGGAATGAGAGTGTGTTTCTGATTGGAGATATAAATGGAAAAGCAGGGAATGAGAAGGTGGATGGAGTGGTTGGTGAGTGGGGTGTGCATGCAGAAATGGATGAGAATGGCAGTGCTTTAGTGGACATTTGTGCCGGGAAGGGTTGGTATTAGCTAATACCCTCTTCAGGCACAAAATGAACCATAGGTATACGTGGCGAGTGTTGAAAAGGGTGGATGGTGAACTAAATGAAAGGAAGGGAATTATTGACTAAGTGTGTGTGGATGAAAGGATGAGAAGATGTGTAATGGATGCAAGAGTACATAGAGGTTGGGGGAGTGGACTTTGTGACCACCGCTTGGTGGTGGCCAGAATCAGAATCCAAACAAGATGAAGGAAGAGAAGAAGGGGAGGACAGGAGGAAGTAGTTCTTACAAGGAGGGTAGAAAAGTTACAAGAGGATGGAATAAAGGCTGAATATAAAAGGGAAGTGGAGGAGCGATTGGGTAAATATAGACTGGAGCAGATGGGGAATGTGAAAGGTGTGTGCAAGATATCCATAGAAGAAATCTGTGCAGCATGTGAGATGGTCTGTGGGGTGAAGAGAAGACGAAAGAGGGTTCAGGGAACAGCATGGTGGACTGAAGAGGTGAGAGAGGCTGTGGCACAAAAGAAGAAAGCATATAATGAGTGGATGAGGAACAGGGGCGTCAAGGAAGCTGAGAGACGGACGAGAGAATTATATGTAGAGAGGAGGAGAGGGGTGAAAAGATTAGTAAGAGAGAGTAAGAAGAGAGTGGATGAGGAATTTGGAAGGAATTTGAGTGCAAAGTGGAGGGAATGTACGAAAATGTTCTGGAAAGAGGTAAAGATAGCTAGACATGGTGCCAACGAAGTTAGTGAGGGTGTGAAAGATAAAAATGGCAGATTACTAGTGGAGAAGGGAGAAAAAGTGAACAGAGGGAAAGAACACTTTAACGAATTGTTGAACATAAAGAATGAAAGTAATGCAAGTATAATTGGCTGGGGAATGGCGGGGAGAAGGAGGGTTGTGAGAAGAGAGGAAGAAATCAGTAGGATGGAAGTGGTGGAAGCAATAAAGAAAGTTAAAATGGGGAAAGCCCCAGGAATTGATGGAGTGTGTGATGAAATGCTGAAGCATGGGGAAGAGATAGTAATAGAATGGATGTGGAAGGTGTGCAGATTGGCCTGGGAGGAAGGTAGAGTCCCAGAGGATTGGAGGCCATGTATAATTATTCCTCTGTACAAAGGAAAATGGAGAAAAAAAGTGTGTGGTAATCATAGGGGCATTTGCCTTCTTAGTGTAATAGGAAAAGTATATGGTAGGATACTTATTTCTCAGAGTTAGGGAAATAACAAAGGAATTAGTTGGAGAAGAACAGGGAAAAGTTTCTAGAGAAGGGAAAGAAGTTGTATGCAGTCTTCATGGATTTGGAGAAAGCATATGACAGGGTGGACAGACAAGGATTGTGGAAAGTATTAAGAATCTATGGAGTGGATGGCAAGTTGTTGAAGGCAGTGAAGAGTATGTATGAGGGTGCTAAGGCTGCAGTGCATGTGGATGGCAAACTGAGTGAATCTTTCCATTTGAAGGTTGGATTGAAACAAGGATGTGTCATGTCACCAAGGTTATTCAATCTGTACATGGATGGGGTTATAAAAGAGATACAAGGTCGGGCAGTGGATGTTGAAGCGGCCCTAGTGAGACAGGGCAATGTTTGGAAACCCCCTGTACTGTTGTTTGTAGATGATACTGTGTTGTTGAGTGAAGATAAAGGGGAGCTGCAAGGCTTGGTAGATGAGTATGGGAGAGTGTGTAAGAAACGGAATCTAAAGGTGAATGTAGGGAAGAGTAAAGTAATGGTCTTCTAGAGAAGTGAAGCAAGTGAATGTACAGTGAGACTGGATGGGGAGGATATGGAGAATGTGAGTGAATTTAAGTACTTGGGTAGTGTGATGAGTAAGGATGGAAGTCTGGAGGGTGAAGTGCTTGAAAGGGTGCAGCAGGGAAGGAAGGTTGCTGGTTCGTTGAAAGCAGTGATAAGAAACAGGAACGTGAGCTTGGAAGTGAGAAAGTTGTTACATGACAGTATTGAGTTACCAAGTCTAACATATGGAAGTGAAGTTTGGACTCTGTTGGAAGGACAGAAGTCAAGAGCGAGAGCAGTGGAAACGAGTTATTTGAGAGGAGCATGTGGAGGCACATGGAGACACAGACTAACAAATGAGGAAGTGAAGGAGAGTTGTGGTGTGGTTGAGGACGTGATGCGAAGCGTTAGGAGAAACACGTTAAGGTGGTTTGGGCATGTGGAGAGGATGGAGAGTGAAAGACTGACGAGGAGAGTGTATGTGAGTGATGTGGAGGGGGGGGAGAGGGAGGGGGAGGCCGATGATGAGATGGAGGGATGGAGTGGAGAGGTACATGAGAGAAGGGGGTATGAGTTGGGAGTGAGGTAGTGAAATGGCAGGGGACAGAGCGACATGGAGGCGATTTGTCTGTGGCCACCCCGTGCGGGATCGAGGCGTCTGGCAATAGATAGATAGATAGATATAATATGTATCAGAACAGGCCGAACTCAAGTAAATCAGTTTACCCTCGAGCATTACAGACAACACTTTCTTAATAATGTGAAGATCTGAAAAGCTTTACCCATATTTCCATTTATGGTGGTGCAAGTATACCATCAGAAACATCGCTGGAGAAAAGACACATTTTCCTAGTCCTGGAGGGCGGCCACCCTGGCGAAACCCCTCGTCCCGTACGCCTATGGAACCCCATGGGCCCTCCCACAGGAACAGTGGCTTCCAAGTTTTCCATCCAAAACCGTTAGGCACAATCATTTTTTACTTTTTTTTTAACCTATGGAACACGAATTATCGCACAGTGGGAAAGCTTCAGTCGTCCCAGGCTATATTATGGTTGGATGATCAAGGGCTGCCCTGTACAGGGGGTGAGGAAACTTCCAGTGATCTGGCCCAAAGTTGTTATGCATAGCCAATTTTTTTTTATTGTAAAATATGAAATTTTGCATTTTGTTTGATGTTCATCACGACCACGTTCTGGAGATGGTGGAACCACCGAAGGTCTCCTCCCACAGGGGAGGAAGTGACCCCTGGTGGACCCGAAAGTGTCATTATGCACGACCATTTTTTTAATACGAAATTTTGCATAGTGACAGATGCTTACCCTGGCCATGTTTCAGACAGGGTGAGATGGGGGGGAGTGGGTGGCGAGAAGGATGGCTTGCAAGGGGGACAAGAATGTTTCAATAGATGAGAAGGAAACAGTTTTCTGTGTCCTCCAGCAGGAAAATATTGCAAATCATTTGAGGCAAGAATTTTGCACACCAAATTTAAGCTGGTGAAAAATGTTCTCACTTGCTTTGGTCGCTTAGACAAAAAATAATAACTAAAAGAAATTACTGTGGTCATGCTTTGACTGGTATTACTTTTTTTAATTGATGAAAGGGTAACGACCTATTAGTGAGATAATCCACTGGTCTATATTTTGATTTTTTTTTCTACTGATAAAATGATTCATGCTGATTTCGTACAATTTGAGTGCTGATTTCGAATATACTTTCAAAAATTATGTAGAACGTCAAAATTTTTAACAAAACACGAGTATATTTGCGCAATTAAGGGAGTACGGCCGGCATTAAACGGCACTGTATGGAAATTCACTGGAATGGCTACCACAAAAATGCATGAATGTGATGCATAAGGCAATTGCTTAGCACTGGCAGTTGATCTAAGGCTGGAATTTCCATCTAGGTATCTCAATGTATTCAGTGTCCGAAAAGTCGTGCTGCAAGCAACAGCAGTAGTCTGCCATCATGTTGGCACTCCATTTTCCTTGATACCTGTGTTCCATCGTTTTAATGTCTTGGTGGAACCATTCACCTTGTTCGTCACTGGTTGCACGGAGATTCTCTCGGAAAAAGGTCATGTGACTGCAAAAAATGCACTTTCACGCCCATGTTTGGCCCCAGGTCTCTGAATGATGTCAAGAGAGTTTTCACGATGGATTCATAATTTTCTGCTTTCTCGTTTCCAAGAAAATTCGGAACTACATTGGTAAATGCAGTCCAGCAATCTTTTTCACCCGGTGTCATGGATTTCAAGAATTCCTCATCCTTCATGAGCAACCTTATATATTGGTTGTCAAATATTCCCGCTTTGAGTATCTCGTCCGAAAGTGCGGGGAACTTCAAGCAAAGGTACTGGGAGCATGCGCTTTCCTTGTAGAGATCTTTTACATATTGTTTATCACACCTAATTTTATATGTAGTGGGGGCAGAAGAACTTTCTGAGGTTGACCTAGCAGTACATTTTTGATGTTCTCTTCAACTGCGAACTGTTCTCCGGATGGCCATTCCTTCAGTATCCAATGTTCCTTCTTCACACGCTATCCCAGAGACACAGAAAACGAGGAACTACTCGTGCATCCTCCTTGCTGCCCTAAAACCATCGATAGCACCTTCAAGTCACCGCACACCATCCACTTGTGATCACTGTATTTGATTTTTTCAAGAACCAGTTTCATTGTGTTGTATGATTCTTTCAAGCTGACTGAATGACCAATAGGAATGGAAGCAAAGTTGTTGTCGTTGTGCAATAGCACACACTTCAAACTTCTCTTCGAACTTATGATAAACAAAACCATTTCCCTTTGTGAAGTAATGCAATAAATCTGCCTCTCAGTTCCGGTACTTGATGTTTGTTCCTGGTTCCATATTCTTATCCTTGATCCTTGACCCCAATAATTCCGCAGATGACCTTGGCAGATTGAGATTGTAGGAATATGTATAAGTGTATGATATGTATAAAGTATATTGTACTGTTTGGCAACCCCAGAACCGTTGAGCCTCGCCCAGCCAGACGCCGGCCCGCCGGGAGAGCTCCAATACCCACGCTATCAGGCAGGCGTGTTGCTCCATTCTCCTCTTCTGTACTCGGGCAATAAACCAACAAATGAGCAAGTGGCCTTTCCATCGCTACCTATATATATGTAGAATGACAACACCAGTTTCTACAAAAAATGACGGCAGCGGTATTTTCTACATAATGGTTCTACGTAATAGTTGACGTGACGCCTCGGTAGCATACCCAGACACCAGCCAACGAGCTAATGACAACTGTTCCAACACAACAGCCAGCTACTGCACCCACATCCATTATTTCGCTGTCGTCACTATTCTTCAGTGTTACTAGTCTACCCCTGCCAAATTCGAACCGCCAGCCAACCTCTGCTTCATTTTCTCTAAGGTCTACAATAAGTTACTCAACCCCTGTAAGATCTGCCCCTGCAAGGACCCAACGGCCATCCCTGTTTCAAAGTCAACGGTCACCATCACCGCCATCTATCGGCTTACCCAGCATTCCTGGCCGCCATGTTGAATCAGCTGATGTAAACAACCCCCGCCAGCAGCTGACACCTCCATACCAGCTGCTACCAGCGACTTCATACGGACAGCTAAGCAACTCTGCATGATTATTAGTATTATTATCATCACCATAACCATTGTGATTGTATGCTTTACATCAGTGATACATAGTATTATACAATAACATTTATTGCCACTAAGCTACCACTGATGCACAGTGTTACGTGAACCCAAACAACCACACCAATTTTTCTACTGCACAAGTTAGGTGTTAGCATTTCATAATTATCGTTTTTATTTAACCTACCAGCCCTGACAATTATATTAGTGCATATGTATTATTCAGTGTCCAGTCTGGCTGAACACATTATTATTTTTCAGTACTAAATGGAAGTGTCTTTCGGACCCTGTCCCCACTAGAGCGTTTACTCAAGAATTTTCACATTCATTGCTTGTATACCGGTACCTCCCTTGGGACACCCAGGCATATCAGGGTAGCCGTGAGTGAAAGACTGATTTTTTGTGTCATTGTTAGGTCTGGTACTTATATATTTCTATTATTATAATCGATAATTTGACAGGCATATCTACTATTTTTGTTGGTATGAGTTTTGTGTGCGTTAATTAGGTCTCCATTGATTACATATCAATTACTGAGTTGCATGCATGTTTACTATTTCCAGTGCAGTTTTAATTTTCATGTGTATATGCTATTTCCAGTGCGTGTGACTTGCAGGCAAAGTTACAATTCTCATTGCTATTGTGATAACCATATTTACCATTGCCATAGTAACTTAATTGCACTCCTACTACTGTATCCCTGTTGTTGTCTTGAATTATTATTGATACCATTGTCATTGCTATAGTGATTTATCTGTATTTCAGTTACTGTGTAGTCCCATTGCTATTTAGAATTGTTACTGATCATTATAGCCCACTGAATTTTGCTTCAGTATTGCACTTTATCGTTATTCATATATTTGACCAGTATATTCTCCTTGCTCCACTACTCTAATATGTGCATTTATATTTACATTATTATCTTATTTACAACTGTCTTTGTTTATATTTTTTGCTGCCGTGTACATTTTCTTTGCTGAGTCAAGGTCCCGTGACTAACTATCATCATGACTGACCAACACGATTCCTCACAGACTATACACACCTTCGTTCATGAATCACCAGCTCTTCCCAAGTTCACAGGTGACATATCACTGTGCATAACTTTCTCTCAGAGGTGGAAGATGAGATTACTCGTCTGCGTATCAATGATGACAAACAGAAAATTGCCCTATGCAAGTCTCGCATCGATTTAGGTGACTGTCCAGCAGGTGGCATCATGCAGGGAGATCTTTTCCAATCCATAACCACATTTGATTCCTTCAAGACTCATTTCATCAAACAGTTTGCAGGCTTCTATACAGTTGGTCCTCTAGCCCCTCTGTGTAACTTAGCAAAAACTTATCAGCAAGGCATTCAACCACAGTCTATTAGTAAAGCCTTAAAGGTCGCCTCAAGCTTTAAAATAGACCTGCACCAACAATTAAAAGTTAAAAGTATCCTCCTGGGTTGACAAAACAGGAAAAATCACCTTAGATAACTCATTTCCTCACACTAATCCATCCTAAAACTTTACAGGAAGCTGAGCAACATGCTTTTAATCCAAGAAACACTCTCACAGAATTTTCAAGACAGCTCCATGAACATCTGAACTTATCCACTGGCAACCCAACTGCGGCTGTCTCCATCACCACACCTAACAACCCACAGCTCAGCGACTCCGCTCAACACCGCACCTCTCGTCCTACATACAGACACCCATCTCGCTCACCTTCAAGACAACGCAGCAACTACTCACCACCCTTCTGTTCCTACTGTAAACGCACAGGACACGTAGCACACAAATGCTTTAAGCGACGACATGATCACTCTCAACCACATTCTCGAGCCTACTGCGATTATCATGGGGAGTGTTTCCACAACACACACGATTGCCGTATTCTGACATCTGACCCCACACACAATTCTCCTTCACAATGACTATGAAGAAATAGGTACGTGTACTCATGTTCACTCACCAGCCCAAGTGCCGCACAGACATTAGCACATAACATCTTGCCACAAGATACACATTACCAGTCTTCAACTAAGCATGCATATCAGACACGCTCCTCATCCAGGCACTCATTGCCTCAATCAGTGCACATGTCCCAGGAAGATTCACTCCCTTTGTGCAAGATCACAACTAACACACAGGATGCCATGGTACTTAAAGTGGAAGTGAATGATGTGTACTTCTATCTTTTCATTGATACGGGCTCACCCGGTAACATCATGACCAAGAACTGCTTAGATAGGGGAGGCGGTAGCTCGATCGGTAGAGAGTTGGCTTGCAGTCCTGTGGGACCCAGGTTCGAATCCTCGCTGGGGCAGGGCACAGTTTAAGGATTTGAATTTCATTAAATCAGGCTTTACTGATCTACCAGAAGACCCGCCGACATGCCGTAAAAATAACCCCGCTAATACCAATACACCAGTCCTGTATGAGACAGCCCTAGCATGTATTCAATATGGACAGTGGGTGTTAAGCGCCGAAGTGGTGACATGTAGAGGTGTATGGTATGTAGGAGGACGGATGGGCCTTGATAGCAGGCTGTAAAGCCTATGCCCAGAGTCGGACACATAAAAAAAAAAAAAAAGATAGAATCCGTTCACTCTCACGTTGTCTTTTCATCCTAGAGCCTTCTGACTTACGCCTATGCGGCATCAATGGCACAGTTCTTCCAACTCTAGGTAAAATTCCCTTTGATGTGTATTTGTCCCCAGACTTGGCTCCAATTAATGTCACCTTCTATATTGCACAGACAATAAACATTCCAGCAGATGCTCTTTTACGCAAACTAGCACTCACTGCCGATGAAATTGATCTGTATCCACCCATCAATAGCATCCACTACAAGCGACGTCTCATCCGTGAGATATTGCAGGCATCTCAACAGCACATATCTTCTACAGATAGGATTTCATGCTCAGACAAAAGTCCATCTCAAGAAGAAAACACCTCATGCACTAGTGAGCCTGATATTTACTCTGTTTCACTCCAGCCAGATCAGTACAATACACAGTCCTCTAAGCGAACAAGGCGCCGCACAGCCGGTTGGCCCACACGTTCCAAGAAGCGTCAGATTTTCAGAGCCAATACCAGTCCCTCTGAGGACTTACCTAGCATTTTTCATGTATCTGCATCAACAGAAGTGCCCCTACAACACGTACGTGATTGACAATGCAACACAGACACGTCATGCCATTGTATGCTCTACAGTTGAGCTTCTCCCTTTCTCATGCTCTCTAATCAGCATTCGCATTCCAGGTGTAACCAGTACAGATGCTATAACACTACCTGAAACAGTCACACACAGAGCTCTCGCTGTGCCATCAGCACTGTGCAAAGTGTCCACTCAAGGTTGTTCACACCTCTATATCATTAACATCACACACTCTCCAACAACACTAAAGCTGGCACAAGTCTTTGTTCATTTCTTATTTATCAAGCACAGATCCAACCTATTGCACAAGATAATACCTCACTATTTTCTGTCAGCACAATACAAGCACATGATTCCAATGACTTTATCTCCCATATACAAGCTACAGGCTATCCGGAGTCACAACATGATCTCACTGAGCTCCTTTCACGATATGCACACGTCATTGCTCTACCAGGTGAGCCACTTGGCAAAACTAACGTGGTCCAGCACCACATTCAACTAGTTGATGGAGCACAGCCTGTCTACATACCAGCTTATCGCGTGCCACACAGTAAACGCTCTCTTGTAGGGAAAACCATATCAGGAATGATGGAACAAGGCATCATTGAGGCATCAACAAGCCCATTTAATAGTCCAATGTTTCTCGTGCCTAAAAAGGACAAAGAATGGCACACAGTAGTTGACTTCAGAGCTCTGAACAAGATCACCATACCTCCACGGTACCAAATTCCTGTCCTGGAAGAAATTTTAAATTCACTAAGGGAAAGTAACATGGTTTTCACAACACTTGACCTTTGCTCAGGCTTCTGGCAAGTTGAACTTACATCACAGAGTATACACAGCATTCAGTACACCCTCAGGTCACTACCAGTACAAACGGATGCCGATAGGTTTGGTCAGATCACCATCTACTTTCCAGCGCCTCATCAACCCAGTTTTCTCTGGTCTAATAGACAATGCACTCTTCTCATACCTGGATGATATAATTATCTTTTCAAAATCAGTACCCGAGCACCTTCAGAAGCTCCAGCTAGTCATTAGCCGTCTCAGTGATGCAGGCCTTAAGCTTAAAATCTCAAAATGTAAATTTCTTCACAAGGAAACAACTTTTCTAGGCCATGTTATCAACAGCCAGGGTATTCACACATCAGACGACAAAGTAAATGCTGTTACCAACTATCTCACACCTACAAATGTTGACCAAGTTCGCAGTTTCCTCGGTCTCAGTGGCTACTATAGGCATTTTATAAAGGGTTATGCAACAATTGTCTCGCCCCTCTCTGTTCTTTTGAAAAAAGTTTCAACATTCGTCCGGTCACATGATCAAGAAAGGGCATTCCTCACTCTGAAACAAGCACTCACCTCAGCACCAGTCCTTGCATACCCTGATTTCACTAAACCTTTTATTCTCAACATAGATGCATCTTACACTGGCCTCGGTGCCATTCTTATGCAAGAACATAGCGGTCAGAATTGCCCTGTTGCCTTTGCCTCTCGCCTTCTCAATAAGGCTGAAAAAAATTATTCAGTCACACAACTAGAAGCATTAGCAGTAGTTTGGGCACTTCAGAAATTCCGCTACCTCATTCATGGGTACCAAGTAGATGTTGTCACTGACCACAAAGCTCTGCTTTCCTTGTTCAAAGGTAAAAATCTGATGGGTAGATTAGCTCGATGGTTCCTCACCATTCAAGATTTCATTCCTACTTTCAGCTGTGTGAAGGGAAAAAGCAACACTGCAGCTGATGCACTGTCAAGAAACATCGCCTCTTCCTGTCCTTTTTATTATTATTTTTTTTTGTGACCGACTCTGGGCATAGGCTTCACAGCCCGCTATCAAGGCCCAGCAGTCCTCCTACATACCAACACCTCTACATGTCACCACTTCGGCGCTAACACCCACTGTCCATATTGAATACATGCTAGGGCTGTGTCATACAGGACTGGTGTATTGGTATTAGCGGGGGTATTTTTACGACATGTCGGTGGGTCTTCTGGTAGATCAGTAAAGCCTGATTTAATGAGATTCAAATCCTTAAACTGTTCCCTGCCCCCGTGAGGATTCGAACCTGGGTCCGTCGGACTGCAAGCCACCTCTCTACCGATCGAGCCACCACCTCCCCCTGTCAACATGGTACCTGAAACACTTGACACCATCGCAAATAAAGACATCCGCGAAGCACAACTCTCCGATCCCTTCTGATTGAAACTCACATACTTCCTCGAATCTGGTGATGACTCTGACGTACCTGACATCCCTTCTCTCTCAAGCTATGTCCTTTCACACGGTATCCTATACAAGAACACCACACTCACTGACAAACATGAACCCGAACGCCCTATACATCAGCTCATTATACCTCAGTCTTTGGTGCCCACTGTTCTTAAGATCATAAATGATTCATCATATGCTGCTCACACAGCCAAAGATAAATGTCTCTCACAAGCAAGACTGAAATACTTTTGGCTAACCTGTCACGAATTTTCTACATCGTGAAATTATGTATTGTAAATCATGACATCGAGTGATTTGTAGGAACGATGAATAGTTCTGAAGTCCGTGAGAATTCGCCATTCTCTTAACCGTCCACTCGTGTACTTGTATTTGCATTAAATTTTCAAAACTTTTGTCATTCTTTCGCAAGTGATTGTCTTTATGTACAGACAGTGCCTTCCTCTGAGCAATAATTTCTGAATTGTCGTTTCTGCCTCCCTAGCCGTTAGGTGGCCACGCCCTTTTCACACGATGCCTCTGTTTATATCAAGCATCGAGTCAGTCGTTCTTTAGCAGTCACGAAGAGTGGGTTTGCGGTACCCAACGCGGAGTGATTTGAACGTCCTGCAGTATCGGTGTTTTCCCGAATCTTCCACCAGCTTAGTGATTGACTAGAGCAGCGACGGTCTCATCTTTACTGATTAGTATTTCTTTCGTTTTTCCTAGGCTTAAGGCTGTTTAGCTATTTGTCTGAGTGCTTGAGTGAGTGCATTTCCCTTTCTTTGATTTTGAATTGATTCATGTAAAGTAAATTTATTTTCTTGTAATTAATAAATTTACAGCTCGTTCTCTCGAGCTTTGTTAAATGTAACAGTCGTGTTTGATTTCCCCACATAGTTAGTACACTTTTGCTACTCCAAGTTAACACAACTCCTTATATTAATCACCATTGGTATTTAGGCCAGCTCTTGCTATTAATTCTTAAATCCGTTGTGCCAGCCAGGAGTTTGGCTCAGCCAAGATCCTGTTTACTATTATTATTGTTATTTTTTTAATGTTGTGGAGAAACTAACTTTCTCGGAGGCCAACAGTAGTCATACAGCCTTCTTGAGCATTTAGTCTCTGCTGTGTACTGTTGAGAAAGTCTATAAATTCTCGACTCAGAGAATTGGCAAAGTAAGCCAGCATAAAAGTGAAATTGCCACTTGATTTCACGAGTCGATTCTCTCATGATAATCGACTCGATAGTTGTTCCTAGTGCCCATAGGCACACATTATCAATTTTCCCCCTGACATCTGGTGACCTCAGTCCAGGATATAAACTCCTAGCTTTGAAATTATTACCGAAATCACTCACTCACTCTTAGTTGGGTAGACTGCTGCACACCAGCCAGCATATCAGTCTCCGTCCTTAGTCACTCAGTCTCAATCTGAGCATCATGGAAACTAGTACATACATGCAGGAAGCCAAGGATATGGGGCTTACTAACCCCCAGGAAATTAGAGATTATATGTTGCGCTGCAATTATGAGCACCAACGCGAGAATGCCGTGAAGAGCGGAAAATTCAGCGCAAGCACAAAAAAGAACAGCGTGAATATGAGCGCGAGAACGTGAGAGAGAACGTGAACACAAGCATGCCGAGCACGAGGCACGTGAAAGAGAAAATGAATACGAGGAACATGAGAAGGAGCGTGAGCTTGAGGAACGAGAGCGAGAACGTAAACACGAGCTTGAAGTGCTGAAGCTGAAGCGAGACTCCTTGGCTTCAAGCATATCGGCTGCAGCCAACCCAAGCTCCATGAGTGCTCTCCCAGCACCTATTCTAGCAACTCCACGCCTCAAGCTTCCTTCTTACAAGGAAGGCTAGCGAATTGAGCCATTCATAGCTCGTTTCGAAGACGTGGCAAAGCTGTACGATCTGGATGAGGCAGCTAAGCGGCTTCAGTTGCTTAGTCTTTTTGAAGGCCCTGCCCTCGACATTTTCCACAGAATTTGCGGAGATAATCTCGCGTACGAGATGATGAAGACTACACTCATCAAAGCGTACATAATCTTACCGTTAATGAAGCTAGGAATCAGTTCATCAAGGCGAGTCTCCAGGAAAAGGAGACAGCTGTTCAGTTCCTTAACCATCTCACGGCATGCTTAGGCGAGTGAATGGAGAAGGATGAGACTTGTAGCACCCAAGAGGGAATAATCGACCTTGTGCTGCGCACAGCTGGAAAAGTCGTGGCCTGCTGAGCTTATGGCCCAGCTCAAGCTGTGCAAAGTGAAGGATGCAAACCAAATGGTGGAAAAGGCTGATGCTTTCTTTACTGTGTACGGGTACCAAACTCATAGGCAACAGCCATGGAATAAGAAAGATACTGCTAAGTTTGGAAAGCAATCGCTGACTGAACCCCAGCATCAAGGCCATTTTCAGAATAATGGTCATGGTCCAGGCAAATCGCAGAAGGACCAGGGGCAGAATACACAGAAACCTGACTGGAAGAGTTACAACAAGTACCCTAAGCAGCAGCAGTATCAACCACGCAATCAACAAGTGGGACAAACCTTTTCAGCACCAGCCCCAGTGTATCGGAGGCAGGAAGCAAACGGAGCCTTCATTCCCCAACAGGCGCACAACGGTGCCGTCCCCACCAGCACAGGTCCTCCTTCACAGTTCACTAGTCCCCCTCAGATGGTGAACTCTTCTCCACAGGCCGTCAGTGCTCCTGTTCACCAGATGGTGAGTACAACTCCTCGTGCACCTAGTTCGGGTACGACCCCTAGAGCACCTAGTCAAAGTACGACTCCTTGTGCATCTAGTTCAGGTACGACTCCTCGTGCACCTAGTTCAGGTATGACTCCTCGTGCACCTAGTTCAGGTACAACCCCTCAGGCATATAGTCCAGTCATGTTTGAAGAGTTGAGCGCCATGCTTCCTTATCAATGGCTGGCCACTTCCTCCACAGGCTCTCCCACAGGTAACAGTGCCTTCCTTGTTCAGCCAGGGTTTGTGGGAGGTGTTTCTGTAAATGTCGTGAGAGACAATGGTTCCTCAGGTTGCACTGTCAGGCAAAGTCTTGTTCGTCCTGAAGAATACACAGGCTGACAGATCCAAGCTCAGCTTATTGATGGATCAGTGAGATTGTTCCCTGAGGCACATATCCAGGTAGCATCTCCCTTTTACACAGGTTCA